>CAKAOH010023006.1:0-22325 GCA_916701665.1 Sebastiscus tertius
GCCTCTCCTCCGCTGCCTGCTTGCATTCACTGACACAGCGCGCACCAACAGAGGTTTTCCGTGTCTTGTGAAGTGACGAGCCTCCGCAGAGAGAAACGTGAACCGTGACACCGGCACCCGGTGTCTCCCTGCGGGCGCAGGAGGGAGACGGTAACGTTTCTCTCTGGAGGAGCTGCAGCATTTATTTCTGCACAAACGTCCACTGAACATTCACTAGATATTCTCAGAGCTAAACTAACTCTTCTGCAGTGTGGAGTGAGCGCGCGTTTACGTCTAGAGGTGGAGCGAGTACGCGAGAACGCGCACTCTGTCTGAGTGAAGGGGAGCAGGCAGAGGAGACGAGGCTCCCACCACACGCGAGCGCGCATGTGTGCCGACCCACTACATTTATACGCTTACAAAGTTACAAACAGTCCCTTTAACATGAGCTCCATCTTTACCAGCTGCAACATTAAAGTGATGAACACATTAATGCATCAATAATTATAATTCAACAATATAATACATATTATTCTGCATAATGAGTACTGTTACTGTTGATACTTTAAGTATATTTTGATGCTAATACTATTGTACTTTTACAAAAATCTTTGAACGCAGGACTTTTACTTGTAGCAAAGTATTTTTACACTGTAGTATTGCTATTTTTACTTAAGTAAAAGGTCCTTATACTTCTTCCATTACTGGTGAACATACAGTAAATCCTGACATTCGGCCTATTCAACCTTGATCTGAGATACTGCATAGCATGATTGAAATATAACTCCCGTGTGGGAGTTCACAAGAGCCATGAAAAAGTTTCAAAGTTCAGACGAAGGTTATGGTTAAGGTTATGAAACTCCCTCTGTGTTCTGCCAGACAATCTCTGAGGAGGTGGAGGGATAAAGAGGGATCTCTTTACGAAGCCTCATGTTCTTAGGAATGCATTTTTGCACTGAATGAGGACCGTTGTCCTCCAGCTCTTCCATTAAAATCACATTAGGAAGGGATCTCTTCATGATGTTGCTTAGACTGAACTGAAAAAACAACTTTTAAAGGCCAAGTGGACAAACAATGAAACGTGTGGAAATATACACGAGGCACGTGGGATGCAAAATATAATATTTTTTAATACGCAATAAATGAATTATACCAGGTGACAATTTGAGAAGACAGAAAAAAATAAAAATATATTTATATTCCCAATGGCATACTTTTATCTTCCTGTTCATTATAATCAGACAAAGCCCATATACAGACATTGTATTGCATTTAATAAATATGTACTAGCTTAGTTTCTTTTTAACACATTGTACACAGTAAATCTTATTCTGACAACAAACACAGCAATACACAAACAGCAATACTCGGGCATGTTTTAGAAGATCGTATGGAGACACATCAGCAGTGATATCGAAACACTGGTATTTAAGCCACGGTGAACCAAACATGGGCGTGTTGTGGCTATTTTGCAACTGTGAGTGGCACCAATAAATCATATTTGATGGCGTACTTAAGCTGGTATCTAGCCATGTAGATAGTTTTGTAGTTAGCTGCTGAGATTTTGAGGATATCCACCTGGAATTTCTGTCAAATAGATCGGATTCACAGACCCTATTAAACCAATTTAAACTATTGACATCAAGGTCTCCAGGACATTGTTTCTGGAAATACACAATTTATGTTCATTTTCAGTTGAACAAATGAAATTCGCATCCACTTTATTGGATTAGCAGCAGATGATTCAGTGGTGTACACGCATAAAACCCAAATTATCTGCATGGCTACATACCACTGACTATCTAGCTACCACTGAACTGACCCTTGAAATCATGTAATAACTTGACCTTCTGGCACTTACTAGACTGTGAAAACCTGATGAGGGCTTCAAAAAGATCCAATTTACAAGTACAGCTGAAGTTATGACAGTCTAAGCAGCGCTGTAATGCAGTACAATGAGCAGAAACTGTTGTGTGAGGGGGTGTGCAGTAGTACATCTGGTGACCATTACAGTCTGGACAAAAAGAACTGGACATCGACTGCTCTTTCAAATGAATAAATGAAGGCGGTAAGCGGTGGAGGGTGCTTCCTGGGTACACACTAGCTTTACAGGAATCAAAGTGTCCAAGTGAATCCATGAATGTGATACTGGCTTAAACCTCAAATGAGAGGTTACAAGCTCTTCTTCAACAGGCATGAACATGAGGATCTCAAGGTAATAATGCACAGGAAATATCAACAATTATTGTAAGACTTGTTGCCAAAAGTTTGGGCATATAAAATCAATGAACTAGAGCACGTTAAAGACAAGGCAACCGAGATTGACGTGGCAAGACAGAGGCAGAAAACCATGAAACTGAGGTGAAAGTGAAAAAGAGTGCGGAGGAAGCATGCTGCCTTCACTGCACACCCCTTTGAGTCTACCACCAGCTCAAAATTAACCATCGCAGGCGGCTATCGCAATCCTGCAAGCAAGTAGGACCTGTTAGCGCTGTACTGTCTTTATGTGGTGAGAAAACAACAGCTGAATTCTCCAGCTTGAGCAGCATTGTGTTATTTAAGGTGAGAAGAATGTAGTGAGTGTCTGCATGAATCACTTAAACCAGTCTACACAGAAATAAAAAAGCTAATCAATGCATAGAGGAGCACAAAGTATGAGAGCTTGGGTACCAGAGGAAAGGGTGATACTGTACTGTATATTATGCAAACTATGTGCAATCATGCCGGACTGCAGAGTTCACAGGTTCGGTCCGGATATCCTGCAAAACTTGTGTGCATCAGAGGCAAACACAGGGAGAGGACCACAAAGCTTTGGAGAAGCCAGCAAGCGGTCCTCAAAATGGCTATCGAGAAGCAAACCACACATGCTACGTGGACACACAAACCTCCTCTACTGTTTACAAAACCAAATCATCTAATAATGCCAGATATTATTACTGAAAATATATTCAAGTGCATCACGAGATGTTTAATTATGGCAGCTACAATTTCAGCAAAAATAACAATAATATTGAAAATATATTCCAAGTGCGTCACAAGATGTGTGGTAGGTACAACTGAACAAAATCAACCATGTAGAAGAACAATACAGTGAAGAGTTTGGTTGCAGTATCCCTGAAAAAATAGCATCAATTTAAGGCAAAATAAATAACATCCTGAAGCATTTTCAACAAGGGTACATTCACTAGGTGAACAATAACACTTTCAAAATAAATTCACTGGCAATAAATTGCATCTCCTGAATATAGAGAGGAGCGATCTTAGAATAATTGTCTTTTCAGTACTTACCAATCACTGCATTTCATTAACATTTACTCCTTTCCTCTTGAATACATGACTATTTAAGTGGTTGTGTCAGTGTCTTGAAACAATTTAACAAAGAAACATGGGAGCGGCATCACTTGTTTTCTATGAGCGTCTGCACTTTGTTGACCAAGTCTCGAGCCATCATCAGGACCTGCGGGACGTTGTGTCGCTCTGCCATTTCTGAGAACACAATTCAAAAAGCATTGTGACTTATTTCATTGGGGATGTCAATCGTTTAAATTATTAAATCACAATTGATTGCATGATTGTCCATGTCCAAAATCTGTTCAAAATGTAACTTAAAGGGAGATTTGTCAAGTGTTTAATACCCTTATCAACATGGGAGTGGGCAAATATGCTGCTTAATGCAAATGTATGTATATATTTATTATTGGAAATCAATTAACAACACAAAGCACTGACAAATATTGTCCAGAAACCCTCATAGGCACTGCGTTTAGCATTAAAAAATATGCTCAAATCATAACATGCCAAACTCAAGCCCAACAGGCAACAACAGCTGTCAGTGTGATGACTTGATTATGACTTGCCCCAAACTGCATGTGATTATCATAACGTGGGCGTGTCTGTAAAGGGGAGGGGAGGGTTATTATCATGTTAACTTTGACAGCCCTATAATTAATATTTCATTTTCTTCTTAAGACTGACTGAGTGGACGTTTTATTTTGAAAGTATCCTACATTGTCATAGCTGAAATATCATTTTAATCAACTGTTTACTTTGCTTAAACTCATTTTTAGAATTGCATTGTATCTACGTCTAGCGTAATTATGAACGAGCTCTGGTAACTGGCAACACTGTTTCCACCGTATTGTAGCACTTGCATTTCTCTTGTCTCGTCTTACCATTAAAGAACTTGATGATG
This sequence comes from Sebastiscus tertius, assembly GCA_916701665.1. Lineage (NCBI taxonomy): Eukaryota > Metazoa > Chordata > Actinopteri > Perciformes > Sebastidae > Sebastiscus > Sebastiscus tertius. The sequence continues at coordinate 4,172 of CAKAOH010023006.1, forward strand.
TCCGTGAAGTCCATGTTATTTTCTAGGATGATGTCTCTGTACATCTCCACAAGTGCCAGAGCAATGAAGAGCACAAAGTGCTCAGAGGAGGTGTATTTGGCTGCCCAGATTGTTTCCCACACGGAGTACACATCATCATACACCATTTCTGTGTGCAAAAAAAACAGAAAGAAATCATATTACATTCAGTATCACATTATGTAAAAATGCTAAATTCCCTTTTAATGGATGATTCAAGCAAATGTCATGTCATCACCTCTTTTGAAGTCCAGTAGAAACCAACGATAACAGAAGTAGAAGTGAGTGTAGTCTCCATTCTGCTGCATCAGTTCAAACAGCTCAGAGTCCAGGATCTGTTAGTATAAAAACAAAACGACATCATTACACTGTAGCGTTTGTGTATATGCATGCATGCACATGTGGTGGTGCACACATACCTGGATAAGAGAACGCATATTGGCAAAGTGAGAGTCCATGGCACCTCCATGAGGAAAATTCTGGTTCATCCTTTTCATCAGTTCAGTGAAGCAGCTAAACGCCATGACCTCTGGGAATCACACACATTACAAAAAGTGACTAATTTAGCCATTCATGTGCATTTAGGCAAAGTGTCTACTGATAGCAGTAAAGTGTCACTGACCGTCATCCAGAATAACCAGTAGGGGAGCCAGCAGATCACACATGCCCTGGACGTAACCTGTATCCAGATGCTGCCACACGTAACTGCAAAAGACAACCAGATTGTATTGTGTTTGGTGGAGACTAAACCTCAGAGATATTTAGCTTGGCGTCACGTTTTTTACCTGCACATGATGTTACGCAACTTCTCCAGGTTCTCAGGAGTGAAGTACCAGTATGCTCTGTCACAACGTCTGACGTCTTTGTCAATGCGATGCAAATTGATCAAGTACATGTCCAATGTTTCTTGCTACAAAAACAACAGTGAATTCTGTTAGTGCATGCGTGCTTATGATCAAAAGAAGAAGTGCGTCTGTATGTCATGTGTAAAATGCTTACAGAATAGGTTTGTTCCTCTGAGGATTCGTCTTGTTTGGGGTCTCCTCCCGCCTCTGCAGACTCTGGTTCAGTGAGCACATTCTCCATCTCTGGCTCCTCTTCAGAAAGACCCAGGTCGGTGCCCTCGGGACTGGTGTTACAGGCGGTGTCCAGATGGTGATCCAGGACGAGGTCCTCCGATGCCATTTTCTCTCTTTGCGCACGGGAAATAGGGGGTGCGGCGAGGCCTGCAAAAGGCTTGGCCCTGATATCCTCAGACGTCACACACGTCCCTGCAGGAATGTCCTCCATCTCCAGGGCAGAAGGAGAGTCGTCTGAATCTGCTGTGTCCGGAGACTGCCGAGATAATGAAAGGCTGCCTCTGGACGCTGACTGGAGAGCGTTCAGTACTTGTCTGACAGGTGAATTTGAACCAGGTTTCTCAAACGGAATTTCTGCAGCTTTGTCTTTTTTGATTTCAGCCAAGTCACAAACCTCGGCATCCCTTCTTTCCGACTCTGTGGTGCAGGCCTTTTGCTCAGGAGTTGGTTCAGGCTTGTCTGGATTAGTATCTTTTTCTGCTGTAGGCGGACACGATGGCTCCACTTCCACATCTTTGCTCTTGTGCGCTTGAAAAGTCAAAGTCTGCCCGAGTGGAGGAGCTTGGAAATACTCATTATGAATCTCTCTTTCTAGCTTTAGGACATTAGTGCTCTCTGGAACACTTCTTAAATTCATATTTGTGTCTACCGCTTTTAAGTCTTCAGTTTTCTCATTTGTTGTTGTATTGTTTTCTTCTGCTTCAGGTTTTTCTTCTGATTCAGATGTCTTACTAATTCCACAGTCCTTAACCAGCTCACCTTCTGAAACTGTCTCTATCTTTGTCTCTGTTGAAACCTCGTCCTTGGCTACTGGGACTTCTCCTGCTGGCTGTGATCCAGTTGTAGTTTTCTCATGAAAGACTTCTGATGCTTCCTCTGACTGCTGAGAGGTTGCAGATCCAACAGCTGACTCTGTTACAAGAGGGCTGTTTTCTGAACCTGGACGTTGATCTGACAGGCCTGGGGAGGAAGGGATGCTGGAGGGAAGTTCTGGGGCGTCCGCAGTCCCACTCGTGATGTCCTTCAGTGGACTGCCGTGCTTTACTTCTCCTTCCTCAGCTCTGGGCTCAGTCTCAATCTGATCCACTGCTTCAACCGATCCAAATACCTGGTATAACCAAAGCAAAGTGGTGCACATGCAATAAATTGTGTATCCCAAAGCAATGAAATGGACAATGTTGAGGGATTACACCAGTGGTTTTGCACGTTTAGCCCATTAGGTACAAATCAGATTAGGTACGAATCAGACATTTTCCAAGGCGTAATATCAGCTTTAAGAAAGATTTCCATCCCTCCAGGCCGCCTTTGGTATATATGTAATCCATCACAATGAACATCTGGTCACCTTACAGCGGTAATGAAATTGCAACAGAGTGTTTTGCATCCATGCCTCCTCTTATTGAATTCAAGGATGCATCTGAGGTTTGAGAGTTGGCTGCCAAAGAGGAACCTTTACAGACACGCTAGGGGCATGGCTCTGGGAATGGTAATGTCAGTCCACCGCTTTGGTCCAGTCACAGATATTTCAAAAACTACTGGATGGATTGCCGTGAAATTTAGCACAGACATTCATGTTCCCCAGAGGATGCCACCTAGTGACTTCAGTGACCCCCTGACCTTTCCTCTAGTGCCACCTGCGAGTCAAAGCTTTTACTCATCCTGAGAAATATCTCAACAAGTTCCCAACAAGTTCCCAGATAATAAATCCTAATGACTTTGGTGATCCACTGACCTTTCGATTACTTTCGACTCTTTACATGGATTGCCGTGTAATTTGGTGCACCCATTCATGACCCCCTCAGGACGAATTGTAGTCACTTTGGTGATCCTCTGAATTTTCATCTAGCGCCATCATCAGGTCAAAAATGTGTCCATTATTTTAATTTATGACCAAAATACCAGGACAACTAAAGGCAGTACAGCTTCACAGAGCCACTTGCTCATGGTGGAGAGATGGTCGTATTGCTCTGTCTCTATCTGTTTGGCGATGCCTGGAAGCTGCTTGACATCTCCTGGATCCATCTCTTCATATATATTCAGATTATATATATACATTTTTGTCATATGGATGGTCTGTTGTTGTACACACAACATTTATTGCACATCCCTCCAGATTGTAAAGCCTGATGAGGCAAATTTGTGATTTGTGATATTGGGCTATATAAATAAAATTGACTTGACTTGACTTGACTAACATAGCTGTGGAATCTTTATCTCTCATTTTTAAATTTCTGACAAATACAGCTCATCAATGCTGTTTTTTTTGCTAGTGAGCTATGAATTGTCAGATTTCCACATGTCCTTGAAGGCATCACCATTCTTTTAGCAAGAATATAACTGTGACAAAGAATAAGGGTGACAAAACATTTACTATTTACCTATCCCCAAACAAATTTCTGCTTTAATGAAAGGTAGGAAATTAATCTAAAAAGTTATGATATGCTTTGGAAAATGGAGGACATTATAGTAGTTAGTTAGTTATGATAAGTGGGTGAACATTTATTACATGAGAAAAAACACTGGCGTGGTCTTTCACTAGAGATCATTGCTGTTATTATATTCATGCTCATGATAAATTACCTGCGCGCTGCTGCTGGAATCACTTTGTGAGGGGGCATTCTGCTGATCTGAGCTGCTGCTTAGAGACGACTGCAGTGGAGAAAAGCATCGCACAAGAGACACAAAGCAGAACCGTCAGCCGACATGGAAACGTCCTCATATTACTATAAACGGTTCCCTTTCATGTGTTGTCTGTGTTGATAATGGTTACATAATGCAGCACATTTCAATGCCAAAAGGTCAAACTTGCATCTGTGCTGATGGTGGAGTCCCGCTGCACTGGTCCTCTCTCCACACTGGCTCCGGACGAACATCTGGCGAGGGCCTCGGCGTGTTTCTCTCTCTCCCTCAGACGGACAATGGCCTCGCAGCCCTGCCACTCCTTCATAGTCTGCTCATACATGGTCCGCATCTGCTCGTCAATCTGAAACAGAAACCTCGTGTAAACAGAGATTGTAACATACCCCATGGTATATAAATGATATGTGCTTTACAATCTAAATACCTCTAGTCTGCATTTCTCTGTCATGGTGAACTGGTAGTGTCCCAACAGGAAGGGCCAGACCTCTTTGCGTAGTGAAGGAGCCACACCACCGAAATACACAAGCCTGTGTATCTCCTCTTCCTCATACGCCTGAACAAGATTAAGTCTGGTATCTATCAGCACATTCTACTTAAAAGAAACATTAAATACTGAAATTAATTAAAAAATAGATCTTACAGAGCTGTCCTTGAGGAACCTGCTCCAGACCTCCACAGTGAGGCCTCCTCGGGCATTACAGGGCACACCATGGTCCACTATAGTGGTGTTGACCAGAGCAGAGAGGTGTGTACGAACTGTAGATAGATGACGGCAGTATGCAAGCCCTGGAGAGGAAAGATAAAAGTTATCATATTGACAATATTGTTTCATCCGGAATGAAAAGTTAACCGACCAGTTGCTGGTACTCACATCCATAGAAAGCACGGGAGATTATCTGGTACTTCATGGTGTCGCAAAGGAGCTTTAAGGGAGCCCTGGTAGGAAAGGAAAATGGCAAATTTAGTCAACTGGATTAATCTGAATTTAGATTTGAGCCTGTCCCTAGGAAACACTTACCTTTCCTGGTTACAGCCATTAGGCAGAGAGCCGTCGGAGGAGCCATTCTGTGAGCAGGAAGAGCACGAGGACTTCCTGGGCGTCGGTTGCCACATGGTCACGCCCTGGTCCATCAGCTCCAGGGCCACTGCACACAGCATGATAGCTCTCATCATTACCGTTGCTACTATCAAATTGCAATAGATTTGGACATAAAAGTACACGTCTGCAAATACTAAGACAAGTGAGACGATGGAAATGGAGATGTTGCAGACAAATTACTGCATGTCCATGCAAAGTCTCCTTATTGTCTACAGGACTATATTGTGAGATGGACACACAGGCATTAGATAAACAGGAAAAGGATATGAAATACAGCAGTTTAACATGAGAGAGAAATGAATTAGAAAGATGTATAATACATGCCTAAGGAAAACAGATTACAATAACAGATTCTCTAAACTAAAGTTGTCTAATCTGTAAATCAGTATTAAGAGAGTAAAGCAATCGTAGTTGTAATCACTGATGAGGTTTTATTAGATTAGCTCAGGGAGGCAGAGCAGGAAGATTAAAGACACTTACTGAACTCCATCTGATTGCCAGGAAAGAGGATCCGAAACACATAATCGGTTGCTTCATCATCTTCCTTATCGGACACAGAATCGCATGAGCCGTGTGGACTCCTATTTCGCAGTTTGGGGAAAACCTTTCCCTGTGAATGGAGAGGTGACACATTGTTGCAACAGATTGTACACAGTTGTAGGTAAATGCAGCATTATTGCAGACATTATTGAAATTAAGAGACTACTGATCATGCTGACCTTTCCTCTCTGATTCCAGAGCGGCGGGTCCAGCTGTCCGTGAGGTAGCAGGCCCGTCTCCAGGCACGTCAGAAACTGGAGGAGGTGGCCTCCTTTGGGGAAATGTAGAGGAGGTCTCTGGATCCCATCCTGACTCACCAAAACTACCGTCCCACCACTGTTCACTGGAGAATTGAACACAATATATAACAAGATGAATAACTCTTCAAACTCCTACTTTGGGTGCTTAAAACATTAAAAGGCTGATTACAAGGGTACCTTGCTGATGACAGTGGAGATACACAATCTCCTCCAAGCGAATTGTCATGGCATAATCCCAATAAACACTGAAGGAAAGATGAGAGGATAGGAGCCATTGAGTCAACTGTGCAAAAACAAGTTTGTTGTAATTAGATCGGGTTCTATCGGCCGAACCTTTTCTCGGAATCTAGCTCCCCCACATTGCCGTTCATCAGCTGATTGGGCGTCCATTTCAGTGTCATGAGGTCGGCAGTTTGATGTAGAGAGAGGTAGCCCGGGATGGCCTCCATGTCGTCTCTCTGCAGACACAAGTAAGAGCTTTCAGATCACACAACATCAGTCTGAAATACTAAGTAAACAAGCCTCTCTTAAAAGGATTATATTGTATTAAAAGATGCATTGAAAAAGAAGAACGCGTACCGGCTGCACCAGGACATTGTTCTTTCCGAACAGAAGTGTGGCTCTGGAGTTTTGGTGAAGTGATTCAACATAGTCTCTCACCCACATGAGAGGGCGATCGTCCATGCTACCACTGGACTGTCTCTTCTGGATCTGGTACGGGTTGAGAAGACATCAGAAGCATTACACATCTGACATTACACACAGCAGATTACAGTGGTGGAGGAAGTATTCAGATCCTTGACTTAAGGAAAAGTATTAACACTGTAAAAATACTAAGTATGCAAGTAAAAGTCCATTGAAAATGTTACTTAAGTAAAAGTATAATCAGGTAAAGTAAAAGTACTTGATGCATAAAAATGTCCCCTGTGACTGTTCTACTATTATATATTATATCATTAGATTATTATTACTCATGCATTGATGGAAATGCAGGATTTTACTGTTGTAGTTGGTTGAGGTGGAGCTCATTTTGAACTATTTTGTATAAAACTAGTGATTATTTTCATTATGGATTAATCTGCTGATTATCTTCTCCACTAATCGACTGATTGTTTGGTTTGTAAAAATTCTGGAAATAGTGAGAAATGCCACAAAATCTTAATTTGTAAAGTAACTAAAGCTGTCAAATAATTGTAGTGGAGTAGAAGTAAGAAGTGGCATGAAAAAATAATACTCAAGTAAAGTACAAGTACCACAAGTTTGTACTTAAGTACAGTACTTGAGTAAATGCACTTAGTTACATTCCATCACTGGTAGTTTTTAGCTGATTATTTGATTGAACTCAATGAAGCCCTTCTCTGTCTAACCAGGGCAGGCCGTCTGGAAGGCGAATCCTGCCGACAGTGGCCGCTGTGGATACGATGCCGCTGCACGAGCTCGTCAGCAGACGGGTCCGTCCAGAAATGGTCTGCGGTCTTTACTTTGGTGTACTCCAAAGCACAAGGGCCAACTGTAAAACAAGGTTAATCAGTTTAAAGTCATATATTTTCAAGCTGTGAATAGTATAAACTGAAAATGAGTACAGTAAGGCAAAATAAAGGGTTGTTAGTGTGGTCCATGTGTAGGTTAGTGGTTTATAAATACCCAATAGAGATGCAAGAATTGGCCCATCCGTGGGATCCATCAGCATGGCTTCTTTCTCATAGTAGGCACTGCAGGAAACAATATTATTAAATCATACCTAACTTCCTGTTTGCATAGCCATAACCGAATCATATAGCATTTTAAAATACAGTGTGTGCAATAGAAGAAAAGCTGGAAGAATAAAATATTTGTCACCAAATCATCTTCTATAGCCAGTAGCTTCTACTTGCATTGAATGCTGTATAACAATACCTGCTGTTCTCCACCAAGTACATGACAATCTTGTCCAGGAGCTTCTCCATCAGTGCAGTTCGGATCCACAGGTGCCTCAGTGCCTGAGGAGGGAGGTTGGACAACTTGGATTGCCGACTGCGGTCATTACTCAGCGAAGAATTGTTCTGCTTGCTGAAAGAACAGAAAAGAAACCTGACAGATGAGATGTCTGTATAGAGCAGGACAGACATATAGGACAGGACGAGGCATTAGCATGCATTATAGCATATTAATTATAGATCATGATTTACGAGAAATATTATTTTAAAAAGTTCCCGTTTTAGATTTGATAGGTGTGGAGACTGGAGCCTTAATTGAATATCTTTTTGATAATGTTTTTGTATTTGCTGAATATCTTTCTAAAGCATGGGAGGAGAAATGTATACAATAGAGAAATACCTCAGACTCTTATGCCTTTTTTGTCGTGATTGGATTTGTGTATGTGTCTTGTGCTTAGGGAGCTGTGTTTGTACATCTGTGACTGTTTATTTGTCGTATTCCCATTGTGGGATATATCCTCGAGCACTATTTGTGGGAGGTTCACGTTTGCGATTATGTCTGGATGATGTTTTAATCTTATGTTTGGATGATGCTTTGTGTATTGTGCTGTTAGATGATGGTGGGCTAACATGATGGAACGTTTGTTTGTTTTGTTGCTGGTTAATGTGTCTGAATAATCCCATAAAGGATGAGTTATGTTAATGACCGGACATGAAAATAAATTATTCATTCATTCATAAAAGTAGAACACAAATGGGAGATATATTCAAAACTAAAAAGAACGAAAGCATAAGATGACAGGCTGAAGTTAACATCTCACCTGATTTCGATGAGCTGTTCCAGCTCTTGGACTTTGTGGCAGAGTTCCTCAGCAGGTGAAAAGCTTTTTGCCGCCTTCATGAAGAGTGCTGCAACCTTGTTGCTGCACAGCAGGCCTGCAATACGTCGCTTCAGTCCATGAAGCATGCAGGCCTCCACTACAGCTGCACACACACACACACACAAACACACAGAGCATAAGTCAATATTTGATTTAGACGGTTTATTTATTTCACTTCAGTTTTATTCATGTTTTTGTTTCCTCCAGGTGGAATCTTTTTACTTGCCCTTCAGGTTTGTTTTCATCTCATGTGCACAATATAATTTCCTCTTTGAAAGTCTTAATATTTTCTTCTTTTTTTTAAAATAAAAAACAGGTGAAAAGCAAGCACAGGTGGCACAAGTAGAAATAGACTGAAATGTGCCCAACTCTGTCTACCGTTGCTAGGATATGAGGGATGTGAATCACACACGCCTCACTCCTGGTTAGTATCAACACCTTTCTCAGGGTGTTAGTCTACTTCAATACATAGCCGTCCATCCACCTTATTAAATATAAATAGACATGACTAAAGGCATTATGAAAATGCATTGTTAGGATTTACATTGCTTGAACAGACCGTAAAGGACCATTTTGCGCTGTGATGATGAACTCGTAGGTGGTGACGACTTGACACAAACTAATGTCAACCATCTGCACTGTACATGTCAATGTGGATGGAACAACTACTGTTTAATACAGCATGTCCCTGTGCTATAATCTCTGAAATTAGATAGAAAAAGCTGAACTATTTTAGACAAAAAAAAAAAAAATTTTTCTATGATGAACAAAACAAAATGCCACAAAATCTCTCTTACTTACATTGTCTAGTTTCTACAGCCCCCTCTTGTGTAGCCTATATTCTCAAGTTAATGTTAAACATTAAAGCTAACGGAAAAAGCCTTGAGCCTGCACCCTGAATTTTGGAACACCCCGCCCGAGAAAAGATGGCTTATTGTGCGATGTATTCACAAAACACATTTACCGCAGAAGGATATGATGTGGCTGCTGTCTGCGTGCACAAATTTCCTCGTTACTGCCTCCTCCATAATTTGTTTCACCTAAGAGAGAGAAAGGTACACGGTGAGACAAGACTTAATCTGTCTGACACGGTTGCATGAGGTGACTGTGCAACCAATCACATAGAAGCACAACAGGAAGCAATAGAGAAGTTATGATCAGCAACGAAGGAGCGGTGCAGTCCCACAACACATTCACGAGGCATACACCCAATTATTCATTTATTGGGTAAACTCATCCGTCTGACTCACTACTTAACCTCAGGCATGCACTCTCCCACACCTTCTACGAGCACCACAAATGTTAGATTCTTTTACACATGCATTATATTAAGTCCTTTTGTTTGTTTTCCCATCTCATAACTTCAACTTGAGCATGGAAACAAAATGCAGAAACCCTGAGCTTCTCCTCAACTCTCAAACGTTTTGGATGAATTTGGTTCTTGACAACAATCAGATAAGTACAAGTATTTTCTTCTTGCACCCTTTAAGGGGCACTCCAGCAATTTATGCATTTTTCATAAGTTGGAGAACTTGCGTGAAACATATTTATTTAAAAAAACAAAAAACAATTGGTCACAATCAAAGCAGCAGAGGCCAAAATATCCTTACTTTTATTACTTTATGAGTCAAACTCAAATCAAAAAATACTGCCTACACTTCCCATAATGCAACTCGGTAGTGTCTCTGAGGAAGATAAACCCTTCCAGGTAAATACATCCATCTTAATACCATAATGTCATTGTTTTGTTTTCCTATTCTTTGTTTTTGTAATTGAGTCAATTGTAAATGAGGGTTGCCCCTCAATGATCTCTCGAGTATAAATAAAGGTTGAATGAATGAATGAACGCTTATAATGTCGGCTTTGTTTTATACATTTGTAGTCTCCAAGCCGAACCTGAGATAACTATAAAATGTCAGCTTTGTTAACTGGCTTGTTGTCATTCCTGTCATCATCAATGAATAACATTCTAGAGTTTGACATTTTACTGAAGTAAGTATTGCTTGTTAATCACTTCAGCAAAGGTACTTGTAAACCCTAACATTTTGAAAAAAGGTCATATTCTGCAAAGTATTTTCTGTGTGTTGATAAGCAATGCAACCTTGGACTGTAAAACTGACTGAACTTAATGTGACGTTCTGTCTTGTATGACCACCAATGAGAGAAAAGTGCACCATAACGGTCCTCTCTGCACTTTTTAGGTGCATATTACAATTCTATTGTGTAAAAAACAAGCCCAGATTCACATCATTGCAGATGAGATGTCTGATGATGACCACCAAATGTTTGGATCCTTGTTCTTCATAAGAATAAATAACCTGTAAAGTCTGCTTTGTCAGCCTGAACTAAAAACCCAAATGTACTATAAATCCATTATTTTAGGCATTGATGTTGTGTTTTTAATCATCTGTAGATCACAGCTGAGCCCCTCCTTGCTGCAGAATTTAGCACCAGAGACATGGATGTTGGAGAGGCAATGAGTCACAGGTGAGGGGGTGCACGGACACCATAACACTGGAAGCACCGGTTCTTTCTCAGCAATGAATAAAACATCCTGTTTTCTCTCCCCGGGGAGCCATGGAGTCACTGCTGAGCAGTTGGGAAGGGGCTGAGGTGTGCTGTCTTTAATTTCTATGTGGATTAATATCCAACAATTCAGTAATAAATCACCCAGCTTGGGTTGGACTTTTTTTTTGTTGCATTTAATTAAAAAAAATGCAAATGAAACAAGATACCAAGGTCACACCTTTAAGTTTTGAATAATAACATTATAGAAATGTCAGTTTAACCATGATCTCTTCAGAGAGAGAGAGAGGGAGAGAGAGAAAGAAAAAGCGAGAGAGAGAGACTATGCCAGGATATGGGGGAAAAAAACATGTTTTGCATGGATAGAAATTAATATGTAAACGGTTTCTTAAATGTGTTTTCCCCTCTGATATAACAGCAGCATCACCACCATCATCTGTATCATTATCATCATCATCATCATCATCACCGTCACCATCACCAGCAGCAGTCAAAAACATGCCATCTTTTTACTGGCAGCCTAATTGCAGCCTGCTTTTATTATGTAAAATAAATGGTCAGTTTGATGATAAACAGGCCTGTGGCGTAGTCGTGGCTCAATCCACATACACACACACACACACACACACACACACACACACACACACACACACACATTGTCAAAGCCTCCAGCGCCAGTAAACATACAAACTGTGATGGTGATGGGGGGAGGAAAGAAATATAAAATGCAACGAACCTCTTTCTTCACATTGCGCAGCAATTTCTGACGCGTCTCGGCCTCTGTCACGGGAGAAAACATAATGAATATGCTGATCAGATTTGCTTGTGTGGGGAAATAGATGATGACAGGCTCACGACAGGAACATAATAACGGCAGAACAGCAGTAGGATACCTCCCATCGCTCCAGGAAGAAGAAGAAGGGCGACACGCTCGGTCTGTTTTTACTGGAGAGTCTCTGAAAGCGATGGAGACGCCAGCTGGTTATAACAGGCAGAGAGGCTGTGAGAGATGTGCGATGTGTTCTTAGCGACGAAATTAAACCTATGTGTTACCTCTCAGCGAACCAACACCCCTTTAAAGACACAGTAGCCTTTACATTAAGCCATACATACAGCGCCAATACCTATATTCATCCATTAACATATTGCAAGGTGCAAGACTATTTACTGTGCTTAATGTTTGGAACATTTTGGTGTTAAAAAAAAAAAAGTGTCTTAATTATATTATCTTCAGAGCCGGATTAACATATGATAATTACAGTTAATGCAGGTCAAATGAATCAAGGCCCCTTTAAGTTCATTATCACATACACCACAGAAAGCGAAGAGAATAACAGGAACACTTTAATATAATGCATTCACATACAACTACAATATGGTTTTCACCATTAGCATCAATATAATAGCCTGGCTATTAGGGCTGGGCAATATATCGATATTATATGAATATCATGATATGAGACTCGATATCGTCTTAGACTTTGTATATTGTAATATCGTAATATAATAAATAATAATATAATAAAAAAAGTGTCTTGATAAAAGTGTCTTAAGGCCCCTTTAAGTTAATTATCACATACACCACAGAAAGCGAAGAGAATAATAGGAAGACTTTAATATAACGCATTCACATACAACCACAATATTAGCATAATAAATATCCTGGCTATTACTGTGCTTTATTTCTATGTAGTAGTGCTGGGCGATCTATCAATATTATATGAATATCGCGATATGAAACTGGATTTCATCTTAGATTTTGGATATTGTAATATCGTAATATAATATATAATAATATAATAAAAAAAACTACATATATATAGTGCTATAATACATTTTTTAATACCGTTTTGTTGTTGATGGATATATAATAAACAGTCAGGAATGTTGTTTTTGGCTAATCAAGCTAATTCAAAAATCAGATAAATCAAAGTACTTCATCACATGGATACTAAAATCATATTAAAATCCAATAATGCCATTTGCAACATTGATGGGCATCCAGAGATAGAGATATTAAAGGGATAGTTACCGCGGTAGCCTACTAATGGTATCGGAAAATCAGGGAGAGTAGACAAATTGATATTATCTGACAGTAGGCTAAACTGTATATTGTCTCCTCTCCCACCCATACTCTGGTCTTTCTCAAGTGTTGATCACATTAGGTTGGAACCACAAACCTCAACCTTAGACTTCACTAAAACAAGGGGAAACTCTCACAAGAATACCACAAATGATAATAGGAACAGGAACAAAACACATAGAAGAACACATATTGTTTCTATCAGGGCCTTTTTTTAGAGTCATACTGGGTCATCAGTGGCACATTAGGTCAAAAAACATCTGGATTATGATACTGATACTATAGCCCAAAGCTCAAATTAAAAGAAAAGGAAGGCACATTCATTGGCTGCAGACACCAGACAAGCTCATTTCCTCAAAACATTCATAGAAACACCAACATGAATGAACACACAGACACACAATCTAAATTCTCCATCAGCAGGGAACTGATAAGACTAATGTGAGTAAAATGTTTTCAGATTGCCAGATACACTTTGCCTCTTTCACTGGTCCAATGACAGAGTGAAAAGAGAAAAAATATCTGATCCATCTGTCTTTCCGACTGCTTGGTAGCCAGGATGTTGTGATTGGAGATACCATGTATATGATGCAGTGAGTTCTGCTAAACAAAATGGTGCAATTCCATGTAATATGCTCAAATCACCTTGAAGTGACATGAAATAGGAGGCAGTGAAATCTAGGATATGGATGTATTTATTTTTGTGCAGAGGTAAACTCGAGAGGATGCCATAAATGAGTAAGCTTGAATACAATGGCTAGAAATTAGGTTGGTACATAGACATGAATTAAATACAATTATTAAATTAGTGGAATAAAAAGTGCAGTAATTTTGAATGTGGTGCAGTAGACGTTTAAAGTTGCATAATGTGGGGAATGTTCAAGTAAAGTACCTCATAATGCAGTAGCCTATACTTGAGTAAATGTGCTTTCCATCCCCTTACCAAAAATAAGTTTATTCAAGTAAGTATACTTCTTTTAAACTTAAAATAAGAGAGTATACTTTCAGTTTACTTTGTATGTACGTATTAGATATACAATATACTTAACATAAGTATACTTGTCTCATACTGAAAAGTATACAGAAAAGTTTAAGTATACTTGGCTCATACTGACAAGTATACAGAAAACTCTAAGTATACTTGGCTTATACTAACAAGTAATCAGAAAAATCTAAGAATACTCGGCTTATACTGACAAGTATACAGAAAAGTTTAAATATACTTGTCTCATACTGAAAAGTATACAGAAAATTGTATGTATACTTGGCTCATACTGACAAGTATACAGAAAACTCTAAGTATACTTGGCTTATACTGACAAGTAATCAGAAAAATCTAAGTATACTTAATCTTTTGATTGAGATATACTTAAGAAAAGTATAATTAAGTATTATTGCCTTATAGGCCTAATGGAAAGCTATACTTCGCTTGTATTTGTGCTTACTTTTTGATATAGAATTAAAGTGTGTGAGGGGAAATGCTTGTGAAAGTGAATTATTTGATCTATTCCCATATTTTCCTCTTTTTAACTCGACCAACATAGACTATATACAATAACTTAGTCTCCATAATGCACTTAGCTCATATGACCTTATTAGCTGTGAGGAGGATAGGCATCAAAGGAAACAAGGAAGGAAGCAGACAAGGAGGCCAAGAGGAGGAGGCAGTGTGTGAGTGTTGGGATGGGACACTGCTTTGTTCACCAGTAGGGGAGGGGGAGCTCAGTGGCTTTGCCTTGAATCGGTGAATACAATCTGCTGTAGGGCGGGCAACCCGTCTTATCTTCGTCTGTCTGTGTTGTAACGTGTATCTTCCACATATATCTGTCTTTCCTGGACTCCGAGGATTTCTATTAAGGGGATGTCAAAGCGAGTCCGAAGCAGAGAGGTCTGCGCTGATTGCAGTGCTCCGGGTAGGATGCCAAACAAGAAGCTAGCTTTAGTTAGCTGCCCTAGCTAACCAGCTAGCCCTTATTACTATAACTGACCGTCCAGCTAGCTAGCTAACCTCTAGTTGACGTTACCAGTAACTGATTAGCAGCTAGCTAACGATGGGTGTGTGTGTGTGTAAGGGTTGTAAATGCTCTTAAAAGTGTAAATATGTCGTGTTAGTGTGTTTTGTCTGTCTGTGTAATCACATTAACTTGTCTGCTTCTCAAACTCTTTGCTTGAATTGCCTTGAATGAAGGTTTAAAGTCATTAACCAAGATATTAGCTTATTATTCAGCTAGCTCGCTAACACTGACTAACAGACCCACGTCTGGTTGTGATTGTGGTTTTTGGATGTGTTGAAGACATTAGGAAGCAACTGGGGTGTTATCTGTTGCTGTCAGAGCAGCAGAGCATATCCTCTTCTGACTCCAGTGTATTCATCATCACCATGAATGGTTCAGTTAAAGGTTGTGTGTAAATCAATGTTATTAACCTTCAATCTTTAGGCTGTTATGTTAACTATTGTATGTTGTTATTCCAGAGCCACGCTGGGCCTCTGTTAACAGGGGTGTGTTGATCTGCGATGAGTGCTGCAGCATCCATCGAGGTCTGGGGCGACACAGCTCTCAAGTCCGACATCTGACTCACTCTCCATGGCCACCCTCCCAGTTACAGGTGAGCAGACAGGGACACCACCACCATCACCACATACACCAACACATACACCAACACATCCAGATGCAAATGGGGGAGAATCTTTATTTATCACAATGTGATAGGTCGCTATGAGGACTTTAAGAACTTTAAACATGCACTATCTGCAACCATCTTGGACTCTAACCACTGGCACACTTTACACTTACTTTACACTATACATCCTATATACCACTTTATAGACTGCACATATGTACATATTACATTTATTCATTGTACATACTATATTTATTTATTGACGGACTGTACACACTATGTTCACCCATTCACTCTGTATCTTTTATATCTCTATTATTGTTTTTATAATTTTTGTATACCTTTCCCTTTCCTGTGTTTCACTGTTTGCTGATGTTGCTGCTTTGACACCTGAATTTCCCTCCGGGGATTAATAAAGGTTCATCTTATCTTATCTTATCTTATCTTATCTTAACTTAATAATTAATCTCATATCATTATCAAGCACTGCAGTGCTAAGAGAAGAGCAAAAAATGGGAACCCTCTTACCCCCTTAATTAGACTCAACCAAAAAACAACACAATTAAAACTACATCACCTATTGGGGAAACACAAACAAAGGCACAGAGCAAAATGCTGTGCTATCTGGCTTGAAATCAACAGTACAGCATAGCAGACTATTTGAGCATAGTTACTGATCTATAATTGAGAAGAACCTTGACAGTCTTGCCGTTGAAAAGGGGCAACACAGGAAAACCTGGCTTCCTGTAGAGCAAAGGCTCTCACTGCACCCTGAGTGAACCTGAAACAGAGCTACACTTTCTCACCAAATGTGAGAAATACAAAAACATCAGGGAAATATAGATTTTTTTAAAAATGCATTTAAGAAATAAACATTTTCTACAGCTCTCAGATGAAGACAAATTACCAGTACTACTGGGGGAGGACGCTAAGAGTTGTGAGCTGGCAGCAGTCTATATGTTGCTGCCTGCCATAAACTGAGGGACAGTGAGTGACAGTGACAGTCGCCTGCACCTTGTTGCTGTTTGATTGTTTGTTCGTTTGCTTTGTTTCCTGTTGATATTATCCAACAAACTTTTGACTTGTGGGACGTTATGAATTGTAGTTTATTTTGTTGATGTTAATGAAATGTAATTAATGTTAACTTTTCATCATTTGAATATGCTTTGGCAATATGTACAGTGTTTTGATTTGAATTAAATAATAATATAACTGCACAAGTAGACACACATCCAGGTGAATAGATGACAACCTTTTATGTATAATGTAAATGGATTCAGCTGAACTGTTATGTGGTTTCATGTTTTAGATGGTCCAGACACTGTATGGGAATGGAGCTAATTCCATATGGGAGCATAGCCTCCTGGACCCTTCCTCTTCTGTGAGTGGGAAGCGCAAAACCAACCCCCAGGACAGAGTTCAGTAAGTGCTTTTTAAGGATTTTTCAGTGCTGCTTGTTTGCACTTTGATATAAAGCTCTATTGGCAACATTGATTTATATAGTTAAGGTCAGTGAACATGCATAATTGGCCCTCTGTGCCGTGAACATGACCTCATGGCCAGTCAGTCTCAAGTAACTTCAAGAAATGAAATGACTCTCAGTGGACAGACATGCAGATGGGAAAATACTAAGGCTGTCAATTGATTAAAATATTTAATCGCATGATTGTCCATAGTTAATCACGATTAATCGCATCTGTTCAAAATGTACCTTAAAGGGAGATTTGTCAAGTATTTAATACTCTTATCAACATGGGAGTGGGCAAACATGCTTGCTTTATGCAAATGTATATATATATTTATTATTGGAAATCAATTAATAACACAAAACAATGACAAATATACTCAAACCCAACAGGCAACAACAGCCGTCAGTGTGTCATCAACTGAATGTGATTATCATACTATGGGCATGTCTGTAAAGGGGAGACTCGTGGGTACCCATAGAACCCATTTTCATTCACATATATTGAGGTCAAAGGTCAAGAGACCCCTTTGAAAATTGGCCTTGACCGATTTTCCTCGCCAAAATTTAGCACAAGTTTGGAGCGTTATTTAACCTCCTTCACGACAAGCTAGTATGACATGATTGGTACCAATGGACTCCTTGGGTTTTTTAGTTTCATATTCACTCTAGTTTTAAAACTGAGCCCGCTACAACCTAAAAATCACAAGTTGCATCAAAGAAATTAGTGGTGTTAAAACAAATTTGCGTTAATACGTTATTATCATGTTAACTTTGACAGCCCTAGAAAATACACAACAAAATGAATGTTCAGTTAACTGCACTTGGCAATATCCTACCCATGGTCGCTATTGATATGACAATTCTGTTGATTAATTGAATGATTATTCAAGAAAGTGATCTTTAAAAGGTTTATGCAGCTTCTCCATTATCATGAATGTTTTTTTTACACAAGCAGTATGTATTGTAACCCGTCACAAAAAACAAAATGAGAGATGAGATGCAATGTAGTCACCCACATCCAC
>CAKAOH010023007.1:0-45020 GCA_916701665.1 Sebastiscus tertius
TTAGGGCTGTCAAAGTTAGCGCGATAGTAAAAACAAATTTGTTTTAACATCACTATTTCTTTCACAAATTAATGCAACTTGCGATTTCGGAGGTTGTGGCAGGCTCAGTTTTAAAGCTAAAGTGAAGAGAAATCCATTGGTACCAACCAGCTTGTCACAAAAGAGGCTAAATACCGCTCCAAACTTGTGCCAAATTTTGGCGAGGAAGGGTTCCCTTGACCTCTGACCTAAAGTTATGTGAATGAAAATGGGTTCTATGGGTACCCACGAGTCTCCCCTTTACAGACATGCCCACTTTATGATAATCACATGCAGTTTGGGGCAAGTCATAGTTAAGTCAGCACACTGACACACTGACAGCTGTTGTTGCCTGATTTGAGCATATTTTTTTATGCTAAATGCAGTACCTGTGAGGGTTTCTGGACAATATTGTCATTGTTTTGTGTTGTTGATTGATTTCCAATAATAAATATAAACATATGTTTGCATAAAGCAACATATTTGTCCACTCCCATGTTGATGTTGAGTATTAAATACTTGACAAATCTCTACATTTTGAACAGATAAACGTGTGCGATTAAATAATATTTGGGTCTAGACAAGGCAATTAGCTATTATTATTTGGTCTTAACATTTGGTTATATTAACTAAATAGTTTGCCTGGCAACCACTTATGTCTGTAAACTATCTGTTGACGTTACAGGTGATAAACAAAGATAAATGGTGGCTAACCAAGATAGTTATCTGTCATCTTCTAACAAGTCAAAAAATAACGTTAACGTCATAACGTTAACCTAACGTCAAACTAACGAGGATAACAACGCTTTATAGTTAAAATACAATTACTTTTAACGTTACTGTGTAACTTAATTCGACTAATATAAAAAGCAAAGTAAGAATAAAGAAGATGTTTGAGATGGGAGTTTACACATTTAGCTAGCTAGCTAAATTAATATGAAAAAGTTGGCTGACCGTTAGTCGACCGTTAGTTAGCTGACCGTTAGTCGACCGTTAGTTAGCTGACCGTTAGTCGACTTCAAGGATGTAACCGTTAACCGTTAACATCATATATTTGCTATTTGTGGTTTCAAATCGTAAAAGAAGCCAGTAACAAAGTCCGAAATATAAAAGAAAAGCTAAAAAACGTCTAGTCTTTTAAAATAATAATAATAATAAAGCAAAACATAAACATTTTATCCCTTTATCTTCACAACTGTGAGGCCTGAGGTAACGTTACTAGGGTAAGCAACAGGTGTGCGCTTGTTTTACAACACAAGCTCTAACCGTTAGTGAAGAATAGAACGGAATGCACGAGACTCCGACCACACCAGCGGGTCCCGTTCAGCAAAACAAGCGTCGCCTTGTTGCTCCGAGAGACATCCACTTGCTCCGTAGCCACTTGTTTGTGGATGTCTGCTGGAGGATATAAATGCATACTTACAAAGACCACCTCGTATGAATTCACGGTGAAAGCACGTCCGCTTGCATTGTAGACGACTAAACAGCAGCCTGGTACGTTTCCATGGTTTGTAAGTTGTGTTTTTTTTTTTTTACCTCTGCGGGTGATTTTCTCTCCCAGGTCCCAACAAAAAGTAGGAGGCAAAGCTTCACTCCGGATGTGACGTCACGATAAATCCCTAACAAAAAGTTAATTAGCATATTTAAAGAGACACACCCTTTTTTGTTTGAGCTGGAATGGTTAGTTAAAAAAGTATGCTTTTTTTTTGTAGTTTTCTTACCTAAAAACACTTTATATTAAATTATTATATTTTAAATATTTCAGATATGGTGTAATTTTTTAATACAAGGCCAGATAAAACAAGCCTGCTAATCAATCAATCAATCAATTATACATTATTATATACAAATAATCATACATTCATGAAATAATTGTCATGTGATTTAAACTTCCAGTTTTAAAAAAATTGGCCTCCTCATTCATTTTCTGAATTTGAGCCATGCAGTGTGTTGTCACCATTAGACAGCAGCACCCCCTGCTGGTTAGATAAATGTGGTCAGAGACGAACAGACCTGTTTGACCTGTGGTTCATTTAGGGTTTAGAGGTCATTAAGCATCTAGGGCAGCAGAGAAGCATTGGCAGGCAGTGTGTAAGAGGAGTTAGTTTCCTGCTCCTGTTAACAACTATTTTTTAATGTTTTAAGTGTCTTTATGATGACATTGAATCCCTGCTAGGAAGCGGGACACTGCTTTCAACATTATCCTGACTCTCACCTTATTCATTTCAAATAAATATTAGGGGTGCACAATTAATCGAAATTTTATTGAAATCGCAATATGGCCTACTGCGATTTTCAAATTGCAGGATGAGGAGGAAATCGCAATATTAGTTAAAGGTGAAATGTGTGTGAAAATACCGTTTTAAATTAAATATTGTAGTGCTAAGATGTCCCAGCCTACACATCAGATTTTACAGACTGAAGAAAACATCTTTTTTTGGTACTTTGGTTCTTTGGTTGGTTTGTTTTTCAATGAAGATTAGTATAATAATCTAATATCGCAAAATATTTGCCAAAAATAAATCCCCAGAAATGATTCTTTATGGGTACTACTGTACTGTATAAACTATAAACAAGCCATATTTTTGTGAGTCAATTGTCAAGAACTGCCTGCAACGATATGGCATGATCACTAAAATGTATGTGGACAGCGTAAACTATGGCTGCAACTAACATTATCATTGTCAATTAATCTGTCGATTATTTCTTGATGAATTGATTAGTTGTTTTGTTATAAAATGTCAGAAAATGGTGTAAAATGTCGATCGGTGTTTCCCAAAGCCCAAGATGACATCCTCAAATGTCGTGTTTTGTCCACAAGTCAAAGATATTCAGTTTACTGTCATAGAGGAGTAAAGAAACCAGAACATATTCACATTTAAGAAGCTGGAATCAGAGAATTTCTACTTAAAAAAAAAGACTAAAACCGATTGATCGATTATCAAAATGTAATAGTTGACAACTAATGGATTAATTGTTGCAGCTCTAGCGTATATGCTGTGCAGATACAGTGTTTCACCCCTTAACCCTGCAAAATGTCGAGTTATACTCCCTCAAAAATGTGCCTCTGCTCTGCCACACAATACTAATAATCTCATACTATATGCTAATATACGTATAACCAAGCTGTGGTCTATACATTTAAGCAGGCCTTCTTGAACTATTAAAAGACTACATCACCTATAAAAATGAGCACTGGTATACATCAGAAAGTATGGTGACTGTTCCTTTGTGTGTTAAAACTGTTATCATTACAAGAAGTACAGTAGATGCATCTTTTTCTGTTTCTGGGCTTTAGTGTGCAGTAATAGCTCCCATTGTGACTCGATAATACCATTATAAAAGGACATGGTTCCATCCAAAGTACCTTTTTCTATCAGATTATCTGACATTATCATAAATCTTTAAGGTTGGCTTGTTTCAAGACAGTGGGGAAGCCGTTTGTTTCACAAGAAGACCTACTTTCACAACTGAAAAACTATTTTCTTTTTACTCTTGAAAAGCCTTCTTCTGTCAGTATGTTTGTATTTTTCTTTGTTAAATCTCAAACATCAAAAATACAAAGTAAGTGGTTCTGGTTGAAGTCTTCAGCATCTCTTTCACCTGCTCGCTGCTCACTCTCTGTCATCACCCAACCTCACTTTTACAGTGTGGAAAAGCCAGTTGATCTGAATCCACGTCTCCATGCTTTGACAGACAAGCTTTAATTGTTCACAATCAAGCTCTTAGACAAAGCGCCGTGAAAACCATGATACCAGAAAGAAACAAGCAACTGAGGACAAAGGTTTTTATGACACAGGTAGGAGTTAACCAAGGGTATAATACGGTAAAACATTTCTCAGTATTTTGTGTTTCATTATATATACACTCGCTGTTATAGATTACGTCTCAAACAAAACAAAAACTTTTGAAATAGCAGTCTTGAAATACACACCAGTTGTGTCACATTTGAATCATCCAAAAAGGGAAAATAAAATCAAAAATAAAATCAAAACAAAATCTTTCTGCTCACAATTGATTTTCCCTTTTATTTTAAAGATTTTTTTTTCATATACAACATTGTATTTACATGGTCTAGTATTATTTACACAAAATTAACAAGTGGCACTGTGTAGTTAGGAGTTCTTTTTTTTTTTTTCTTGTTCCCTACTGGTCTTGTTTTTAAACAAAATAAAAATGACAAATTAAAAAAAAAACAAAACAATGCTTTATGTCTCCAACTTTTTCTCCAGTAGCTCTACCTGCCACTCAGCCTTCTACAAAGTGCTGTCCTGTCTCTACCCGAACTAGAGCTGTTTTCATCTTTACAAAAATACAACTAACCCGAGCCCTCCCCGCGTCTGGTCCCCCACCACACTACCTTTGATCAGTACCCTAAACGCACACACACACTACCAATTATGTGTCAACAACAAAACACTTTGAACACAGACAGCTCGTTGCTGGACATTTTGTGCAGATGGAAACTCTGGCAGCCCTGATTTATCAATTATTAACTTTTCACTGCGGGGCCCAAGTTTTTATTTTCCTGTTAGAAACAACTTGTTATTGATGCGGCTTTGTCACGAGGCCTTCAGCGTTAATTAAATCTGATGCCAAAACGGATGATAAGAAGCCACTGGGTGCTGAACGGTTGTTCTTTTGATTAGAAGCTCATACATGTAGGGGTCTGCCGATAACAGAAAAAAAAGTTCTCGTCCTGTGGAAAACAAGCCTGATTCTGCACTACTGTACCCATGGTATTCTGCTCAGATGTGTCATTTGCCTTGAGGCCGTGCAGAGAGAGTGGGATCCTTGTATAATGATCCAAAAGAAGAGGCATCTGGGGAGGAACAATGAGAAGAATGGACTGTGGATGTTGCGTGGGCTCTGCTGAAATGACTGATGTTGCCTGAGAGAGGCAGATTTTTTTGGGAGAGGGAGAGATAAAAAAATGAGAGAGAGAACAGGAAAGCTTCTTGATCCCACCTCTCCGTGTGGCAAAAGTATGATTCAGCTGTTTAAAAGGGAGGTTTTGAAATGTTTCACACGCAAAAAAAAAAAAGACTCTCCAAGAAGGCTCTAGCTGAGTTTCTTCAGTAAAACTTGAGACCAGGTGAGATTAGGTTTGTGGCTTTTATGGCACAACCCTTCATTCCAGTTAACAGACAAGCAGGCTTAGACCAGACAGCTAACAAACTAGATGTTAGAGATGGAGGAGGGAGAGAAAGAAGAAGAGGACACACACACTCTCACACACTCACAGCAGTAGGTTTTTCCAGCAGAATCCAATGACAGCAGGTACCGAAGCAGCCCGTAAGAAAAATATCTCAAATTATCAAGAGGCTACACTTCATTCCATACCACTATGTAAAGTACAACTTTAAACCTGTACTTAGACAAAAAAAAAGACTTGATGCTGGGATTTGTGAATTAAAAAATACAAGTCATCACTTCTTATTAACACGTCATCATCTCGGCTTTAAAACAACATGTGCCTTAAAATGAAGTACCGTTTGGGAAAGATCAATAAAAAAAAAAAAAAAAAAAGGAAAAGTGTTGGTTGAATGTTCTGTTTGTGCTGCTTCTTTGAACTGTTCTCTGGCAGACAATCAGACAGATGTAGAAAGAAAATTAAACAGCAAAGGTTGGTTTAAAGCACCGCTCCAGTGACCTCTGAATGCTGGGGGTCATACGACAGCTCGCACAAAGCGATGAGCCACCAGTCTCAACTGCAAATGTGTGAGGAGAGATACTGTTTACAGGATTCAAATGCATTATTAACCCTCTGTATGTAAACACTGAGGGGAGGTCAGTGGAGGGAGTCACGTTTATACCATTCACACTAAGGTTGAGATCAGTTCACTGTCAATTCAGCAAGCAATTGATTGCATGAAAAATTCTAGCAGCTTTCAAGAACTAATTAAAAGATACAGGTGTCTGATTTGTTTGGGTACTTTTGGTGCCTTCAAATGGGGTCGTGGTTACCGCGTTCACGAGAAGAGTCCATAGGAATGCCCCCATATTCACGATCTTGTAAGTGGAAAGTTTCTGAAAGCTCAGAGTTCGCGAGTTGTGACGTGTTTGTTGACGTTGTCAGAAATGTCAGAGGCCATGGAAGTTAATTTTTCGGTGCATAAAAAGTTAATATATTGTAATTTTAGTCGTATATTGTTTTTCTTCGTAATTAATAGGTCTGAGGAAAATGTTGGTATTCCCAACGGCCTCATCTTTTTCCTGTCATGCATTTCCTGCATTACGTCACCTACTTGCCAGCTTGCTAAATTGTTAGCCTCTGCGGCTTCTATACACCGACAGTAATGTTACTTCCCATGTTGTCAACACAAGCTCACGAGTTTCATTTGAAGGCACCATATGACCACTATTTGCTTCTCAGGTTCAGGGGGGAACCAATCAGAGGGAAGCCACAGAGCTTCACATACGGCGGGGATTTGTTGTCAGTGTCTGGCTCAAGGACACTTCAGGGTTTGAATTAAATAACTAATTGACTGCATGTGAATTTGATGAGAGAAGTGAACTGAGCTCAGCCTTGTTTCTTAGCTTCATCAGCCAGGAGATGGCTGGGAAATAGCTTAGATTGTAACTCAGTGAGGCCGTGTGTCTACTGGGGCCTCTCTTTATGACGCTGCCTTCATAATGTGCTGTTAAGCAATGTGACGTGAATTTGTTTTGAATAATCAAATCAAAGCTGAAAGTTTAATTTCCTATCGTTATGTCACTGGGAGGTCTGGCTGTAGCCGCTGTGACAGAAGTGAAAGAGAGGTGCCCAGTAAACACTGGCCGTGAGGATTGTAAACCAGTTATGTTCTTCACCACGCCAAACGATGGCCGCTTCAGAGCGCACGTGTCTGTAAGCTCAAAAACACAGCACAAAGCAGGATCAAGAGTACAACTCGCCACAGCATTTGAACAAGAGGTGAGACACAAAGTGCTTTCAGCTGTCCATCTGTCAGTCTGTGCTGTCAGAAACTTAGACGAGAAAGCTGAGAAAGATAAAAACCCAAGTACAATAAATTAATTTTTTTTCTCCACGAAAAGCAAAAGAAATAAAGAAGTAGTTAGAAGAAGAGGAATCACACTACTTTACTACCTAAGATTTAATCAGGAAAGCATGAAGCTCTAGATTCATACAAACAAACATACAAGTTTTTTTTTGTTCAGTGGACAGGGTTTGACACAAACTAAAACACAATAAATACTCTTTCTGAGGAACAAAAGATAAGGTATATCTCTTTATCAGCTAAAAGGACACTAAAAAAAGGCAGGTCCGTCTGGCAGACTCGCTCAGAAGGGGGCAGGGCGACCCTTTGAGGAAAAAAAAAACTTCCCATCGACGGGGGCAGCCCTTCCCCTTCGTACTTATGGCACTACAGCAATTCCCCATCCACTTTTATTCTCTCGTACTTTTATCTTTTCATTCTTTGTAGACTGTTTTCGTTTACCCTGAACATACAATATCCCCTAATGGTACCTATTCAACACAGCTGGGTTTCTTTTTTTATTCTAGCTTGTCCACGACTTTCACGTTTGTTTGTTCGTTTGTGTGTCTTTTTTCCATTTTTGTCAGCATAAAGTGCAACAGTGCTTTTGTTCTCTCCTCCGGCCACCTGGCCTCCTCCTGGTAACCCCCGACGACTGCCAAACGTCTAAAGTCAAGGGTTAGCAGGATCGGGGTCAGGGTCAGGGTCAGGGTTCACGCTGGTCTCGCTGGTGGCGCTTGCAGCGCTGGCGCTGGTGGCGCTCGCAGCGCTATTAGCGCTGGCGGCGCTCGCAGCACTGGTGGCGCTAGCGGCGCTTGCGACGCTTGCGACACTTGTGACGCTTGCAACGCTCGGCTCCTCCACTTCCTCCTCCTCTTCATCCTCTTCTGTCACTTCCCCCACATCCAGCACCTCCACCTCTTCGTCGTCGTCATCCTCTTCATCCAGACCTCCTTCCAGCAACTCCACCACAGCCGCATCCCCCTCTTCCGTCTCTGATGCTGCTCCTCCTGCTGCTTTCTTCTCCTCCTCCCTTTCCTCGTCCACCTTGTCTCTCAGCTGGTAGACGACGGTCTTGAATGGTTTGACGAGGCCCTCCTCGTAGACTCTCAGGATGGCCTCACATACAAAGCGGTACTGACTCTGATGGAGAGACAGAGACAGAGACAGAGACAGAGAGAGACAGAAAGAGAGAGAGATTTCAGCTGCTGGTTTAAAGTGGCTGAAAGCAGCTAGACAGACAGGTTGATGTGTCTACATACAGGTGTTTGTATCATCATGGCCCTCTGGTCTCTCATGGTTCTGACGATGTCTAGAGGATACACTGGCTGTCCACACTCCATTAGACACAACGCCGTCTCCATGGTGATCAGAACCCCTGTCCGACCAATACCAGCACTGGAAAAAAGACGGACGACAGAAAATTAGAGTCTGTGAACTCAGAGACCAAAACATACACAACGTCAGTCAGTACAACATACAGACACCAAAATATACACAACATCGGTCAGTGCAACACACAGACACCAAAACATACACAACACCAGTCAGTGCAACACACAGAGACCAAAACTCACACAACAATGATCTATGTCTAGGACTCTGTCAGTCAATCAACATCAAACAACACACAAAACAGTTGATAACGGATCCACCACTTCAGATAGTTCAAAGAAAGAGCAGCTGTACCTGCAGTGTACCACCATCGGCTGGTCCTGTCCGGCCCGTTTGGTCCGTACCAGAGCTACGAAGTCCAGGAAATCAGTGGAGTCATCGGGGACGCCGTGGTCCGGCCAAGCCACGTACTGGATCTGGGTAAGCTCTCTCTCCTGCTCACTCTGAACACACACACACACAGAGAGGGAAAAGAAGAAGACAAATTATAATATGCACTGCCTTTCAGAAAGGCTTCTTTATTACTGGAAACAAACGGTCTCACCTCAGTCAAGACCCAAGCTTACTGAGTAATGAATTATTCTCAGATATCTCTCATCCTCAGAACCCAAAACAAGTTATTGTATTTCATGTGGGCGACCTCCTAGCATGTTTCATTGAGCTCTGCGTCCTAGGGGGAGACTGCACAGCACCCTGTTTGTGTAATTATGGCCTTTAAACGTGTTATGAAACGAGCAGTGTGAATAACAAACAGTGGTTTTATATTCTTTCTCTCTACTGGACCACTTGGTGATTCGCGTTGTTCTTTCCTATATTTATCAAACCCCCGATACTGAAGACAATATTTTCTGCTACAAAATGTAAATTTTTATGTTGCTGCGATCAAACTATAAATAAATATATGTCATACTTTGTCACAGGGAAAGAAAAACAGAGAAAGAGGATAGTATAGCACGGTGTTGTGCACTCAGGGAATAAGAAAATAAAGAGTCAGCGAGATTTAAACCCAACATAATGACGACTTTTACACACATACAGAGCCTACAGCAGATAACCACTGACCGCTGTTTCATGTGCGACTCAGAGCCCCTGTGTTCCTCTTTAATATTGCCTCGCTGCATCGCCATGGTAACACATCTATCTCCATGGCAACAATCACAGGCAGAGGAGAATGCTAATTGCCTCCTCCTACAGCCATATATTTCAAAGGTCATGATGCATGGGCAACACACACGGGGAAGTAATCAGGAAAACACAGACAGCAGGACGTGACGAGGAAACAGCAGGAGCATTTCATCCTCCATTAAAAGTTAATTTTCAATTTGATTTAGTCCTCAATACCGGTGTGGGTGTGTCCCATTTATCACATGACACAATGTTGACATAAAAAGGCTTCAAATGTCAAAATAAGACAAACTAACATTCTCCATTTCTGTTTTTCAAACTATCGTCGTCCCACTCTCTGCTCCTCTCTCTCTCTCTCTCTCTCTCTATTTCAGCAATGTGACTGACTAGGGTGGTTGGGTTGTCATGGTAACCAGAGATCCCAATACGTGGCCCGCATGCAGCAGCGGGAGCCAGAAAAAGAACAGCCCACACTGGTCACTATGGCAACACACCTCCTCGGGGTCCTCAGCGGCTCATCCTTCCTGAGACACGCTGGTCCCTCGCTTTGATTGGACCCAGCGTCTCCCTCTGTGATGCCTTCGGCCTCCTCGCTATCCTGCGCCGCTTCACTCTCTTGTTCCTCTGATTTGCTCCTAATTTTCCTTCCCTGTTTTTTCCCTTTTGACTGTGTGTGTGTGTTTCTGACTTAGGCAACCTTCAGGGACCCATTTCAGACTAAAGACCAGTTAATAGGGGACAAAAGCTGTGTCCCCTATTTGGAAAAAAGCTGATTTCTGGGTCAGTGGTTAAAGTTAGGGTTAGAGTAAGGGCGCTTTCACATCAGGGACCCGGATCCGATCACACTTGACCCCAAAGTCCAGCTTGTTTGATTAGTGTGAACACTCCGTACTCGGGCACGGTTCATCAATCCATACTCGAGTCCACTTGAAAAGGTGGTGTGGAGTACGGTTCATGTGTACTCAGGTACGGTTCGCATCAGGTGTGAAAGCCAAAAGCAGGAAGGCAGGCGAGAGGTTCTTTAAAATAAAAACAACAGTAAGCGATGGGGCTGGATGACATTTGTGATTTTTATTTAGCTAGTTTAATGATCTGCCTCCGATGAACGAGAGCTGCTCAGCGGGCAGAGAGAGAGACAGCAGGGGGGAAACAGAGTGCAGGGCCGGCATATTTTCACATCAAACTCTGTGGAATAAGAGTTTATTCCAACCAAACCAGAGTTGGTGATTGTTGGAAAGACTAACGACGACGGTTTTGGTGAGTTTTATTTAGTTTCTGAGTTTGAATGAAGTATTTTATGATGCTCTGCCACTAGAACAGCTGATTTCAACATAAACAAATACAACTGGATGATGACGCAAGTGTACTCGAGTATGGAACAACTTTACTAATGTGAAAGCTGAGCGGCTGTGGAGGAGGGGGGGAAATCAATCGTAACTAATATGAAAACAAGCTAAGTCTCCAGGAAATGAAAGTCTATGTAATGCCCCTAAAAGTGACCTAAGTAAACGTGTGTCTGTGTGTGTGTGTCGTTACCTGTGTGTGCATGAGAGTCATCTCCCGGACCAGGAAGGCAGAGTTGCCCTCTTCATTGTGGCACGTTACTGTAAAGTCTCCGTAGGTAGCGCTGCTGTCTGGATTGGGCCAATACTGGTGACACTTTACCTGTAAACACAGACACAGTATTCCGTTTACAGCTGAACATTTCATTTACTTTAACACGCCACAACTGGGGTCAGAGGTCAGGCTCTGCTACAGAATAGCATCTCTCTTAAGCTAGCCAACTGTTCTTTGCTATTATAATACACAAACATATAGCATATAGAATACATTCAGTCCATCTGGGATCATTAAAAACCTCCAGTGGCTTGTAGAAAAGATGACGATTCTCAAAGTTTCCTTTTGCAACTAAACTATTCTTTCTAATGTCAAGAGAAATTATCAAACTCTGCATATTTGCAAATTCACACCTAGTTTGATGATTAAGTGATTCTAGTTCTATTGTTTTCACAGTAACACAACTTTTACTCACATTTAATGAATAATGCTCAAATGAAAAAAAGACACAAGTTGCAGAAAAAAGTGTTGTAAATGATGAAATATTTTGACAGAAGAATTGAGACATTAAGTTTCTCACTTAGACGTGCATGTCACGATACACTGTCATTATTTTGACACTTAACAGACTCACTCAGTGTTAGAGACTGGGATTCTACTGGGGCTGTCAATCGATTGAAATAGTTAATCGCGATTAATCGCACATTTTTGATCCATTCAAAATGTACCTTAAATGGAGATTTGTCAAGTATTTAATACTCTTATCAACATGGGAGTGGACAAATATGCTGCTTTATGCAAATGTATGTATATATTTATTACTGGAAATCAATTAACAACACAAAACAATGACAGATATTGTCCAGAAACCCTCACAGGTACTGCATTTAGCATAAAAAATACGCTCAAATCATAACATGGCAAACTGCAGCCCAACAGACAACAACAGCTTTCAGTGTGTCAGTGTGCTGACTTGACTGTGACTTGACCCAAAACTGCATGTGATTATCATGATGTGGGCATGTCTGTAAAGGGGAGACTCGTGGGTACCCAGAGAACCTATTTTCATTCACATATCTTGAGGTCAGAGGTCAAGGGACCCCTTTGAAAATGGCCATGCCAGTATTTCTTCTCCAAAATTTAGCGGAAGTTTGGAGCATCATCACTCTAGCTATAAAACTGAGCCCGCTACAACCTAAAAATCACATGAATGTGTTAAAGAAATGGGTGTCGTTAAAACAAATTTGCATTAACGTGTTATTATCGTGTTAACTTTGACAGCCCTAGATTCTACAAATGGCAAACCTGGGTTTTATTAGGCTCGCTAAATTCAAAGCGATGCAGCCCTCTCTTTATGTTGTCAGTGTCAGGCTATATTGTGTAGTTGCGGCCAGAAATGCCACATGTACAGTAAAGGTCTCAATAGATTCCCTGGCAACAGAAAAATATGTTTTTTCCATCATACTGCAGTCCATACTGTTTGTGGTTTCCAGTCTACATACCCGTCCTCTCTCGACCTGTGTAGTCAGCATGACCACCATAGACGAGCCCTGCTCCCACGTCATTTGCCAGAAGTCGGGGCAGGTGTTGGGCAGGGGGCCCTGGCACGCTATGTAGCGGTTTATAAGACTCGATGCTGGAATCTCCATCTACAGAGAGAGGACAGAGACACACATACAGAGATATTAGGTTGCAAGGATCTCCCTTTACAGCTACTCTTTCTAAATTATTTTCAATTGAAAGGATTTGCTTTGTGTGTTTTCAGCAGTGCAGAGAGCCAAATGTTCTCAGGTTACTCTAAAAAAGGTACAACCACTTCAAGTCTGGCCAAAAAATAAATCAAGCCCCTTCCAGACATGCTCTTCAATACTTTAACGTGTTAGCAGCGCTTGGTCTCCTGTTTGAATAAGCCTCTGAGTCACTTACAAGGTCAGACCTAGAAACATTATCATGGCACTAAAATATTAATTGAATGCCATCCCACAACGCCGACGTTAAAGCAGCAAAGGTTAAATAAACAGAGACGTATTAATTGTGCGTCTTGGTCCAACTTCTAAAGAGCACTGCTGCACATTTGATTTTAATTTCTTGTTGACATAAATAAAATCAGGTTGTCGAGGAGATTCTTCCCGTGTCAGATCAGTCTAATAAAGGTGCTTTCATGCACACTTTTTACCACACAATGAGGCGCAAGAGAGGAAAACACATCTTAGAAAACTACTATAACCATTGGTGCTGCAAGGATTAATCGATTAGTTGTCAACTATTAAATTAATCGCCAACTATTTTGATAATCAATTAACCTGTTTGAGTATTTTTTAAAGAAAAAAAAGTGAAATTTCTCTGACTTTAGCTTCTTAAATGTGAATATTTTCTGGTTTCTTTACTCCTCTATGACAGTAAACTGAATATCTTTGAGTTGTGGACAAAACAAGACATTTGAGGACGTCATCTCGGGCTTTGGGAACCACTGATCGACATTTTCTGACATTTTCTAGATCAAACAACTAATCGATTAATTGAGAAAATAGTCAACAGATTATTCAACAATGAAAATAATCGTTAGTTGCAGCCCTAACAACCATCAGACCATCATTCTCTCTAAACTTTCACCACTGCCAACTCGATGAATATCCAAACACTTCACATACAGAGGAAACTAAAAGACAATAACAACTGTCATTTTTAACTGTATGCCTGGGCCCTGTCAGATTCACAATAGGCAGCAAGATGTGTTTTATCTAATAAATGATGACATTGATGAGAAAATGTATTAGTGGATGTAAAGGGTTGATTAGACAAGTGAGAAGCGGTGTCCTTCACGCTCACAATGATCATTAATTAGAGATAGAGATAAACAATCATTCAACTGAAAAAAAAAACAGTTTTAAAAATCCATCTTTGATGCATCCTGTGAGAAAACTGAGAATACTTTTCTTCCAACATATTTTCCAACTCATTGCTGTTTTCAGTGTGCTGCTCTATCTGTAAAGGTCCCACCATGTTTAATACAAACATCACAGGGCATTTATGTAACTTCCAGAAAGGCATTACTTAAACAGATGTCTGAAAGGGGCTTAAATGAATAACATCCACAAGCTGCTGATAGCTTAACTGGCTGACTCAAAAACATGCAAAACATTAACTCACGATGTTATCCGCTTGTGAGGCTCATGTGGTTAATTCATTCACCAGTACAGCGACCATAGTGTTTCAACATGTGTTTTGATGGTTAGCACAACAGACCACCCACCACGTCTCAGACGAGCTGAACGCAGAGATACTGATGGAGGGATGAAAGAGAGAGAAACGAGGAGGAACAAACTCACATTGATGTAATTTGCATTGATGTAGTCATCTGTGCTCTTCAGAATGACCCGCGTGGCATCATCTGCAGAGGGAGAGAAGAAGAAGAGAAGGGAGTGAAAATTACAGACGGAGAAAGACAAAGAAACTATTAATAAACGTGCATGCAATGTTGGTACATATTTAAACACAACAGAAACAGAGAACCGTGTGCGGTCACATACATGGAGAGATGTCTCTGTAGCGATTTTTGGAAACGTTCTGAGGTAATTTGGCACACAGCATGGTCATCCCCGGCCTCTTCCTGTACAGTTGCTGTAAGAAAAGGAACACAAATATATATATATTAACACATTTGTGTCAAAGACTTTATTTAATATTATAGGTTGTGATTGTTTCATTCACATATCTTGAGGTCAGAGTTCAAGGGACTCCCTTTGAAAATGGCCAATGTCTGTTTTTGACAGCTGTTACGTGATTATGATAAAGGACAGGAAGTTACAGGAATGTGAAGGAGGAAAGAAATGTGTGTACAAAATAAAAAGCCATCAACCAATCAAAAACAATTCCACAAGTTTGTCTCGTTCTCCTCACATCAAACTGTGCCAGTATGGCTCCACCGATCAGGCCCTCCTTCAGTGTGACCATGGAGTCCCTCAAAGCATGCTGGTCTAGCTGGGCGGGGTCCTGAGGGGACTTCTCAGGGATATACTGAAAATCTGGTTCCGAGTCCACCTTCTCCTCCACCACGTCATAGATGGCTGAATGGGACAGAGGAAAAATATGTCACGGTTTATATACACACAGCTGTTTTATGTAGGTTGAGGCCCGGGGGAGTTCATTTACCGTTAAGTTCATAATGAAGAAGGAAAACAAGATAAACTAGTCACAGCTAAAGGAATATATAGTTCATGCAAATATCTACATGCCTACATTTCAGAGAAACAGCTAAATCAAA
This sequence comes from Sebastiscus tertius, assembly GCA_916701665.1. Taxonomy (NCBI): domain Eukaryota; kingdom Metazoa; phylum Chordata; class Actinopteri; order Perciformes; family Sebastidae; genus Sebastiscus; species Sebastiscus tertius. The sequence goes on from CAKAOH010023007.1 coordinate 15,340, forward strand.
TAATGTGAAGTGCCAGGCATTCAATACATTGATGCAATCATATATCTACTGTGATGTAAGAGAGGAGAGAATACATAAATCTCTCTCTGACCCAGTTAAAATACCAAGAATTTCCATCATCTTTAAAAGCTCCCCTCCCGTTTCTCTGATGCAGATTAAAGGAAATGATTTGCCGTCATTCGACACGGTGAACACATATAGCTGAGATGTACAGAAAGCAAAATTAACTTCATACATTGTCCTATAAAACTACAAGAGTGAGAGTGAGCAGACCAGAAGAAGACTGCTGACCAGATGTGTAGCTGTTAATCTTCAGGAGTGGGCTGAACCAGCTGGCTGTGTGTTACGCTTTGTCTAGTTCAGTGTTTACAAATCGTGCATCACTGTGTTAAAATGTGTTGCACCACACAAAGTAAAGAGATTAGCTGTTACTAAATGTTTACACCCAGTAACTAACAGATGTACCTGTGATGATGTAGCTGGCTGAAACAACTGAAAAAAATGCAAATATATGACCTGATATATGATAAATGAATTTTCATACTGAGATGATAACTCAGCCATCTCCATGACAACAGAGCAAACTCTATCTGTTGAGGCAGACCGTGAAATAAGGTTTCTAATGTTGTTATTTATGGCAGTTATGTCACAGCTTGTGAGGCTCCAGTGACTTCCTGTTTACACTGTTGATTGCTTTTGATTGGACTGCGCTAGAGATGTTTCCTAGCAACGATTTACACGAGGGCTTCGTCCGAAATCACATGCTATGCACTACATACCCAATGTGTGTACTATTGTTCAACATACTTTTGTGTGAATAAACAGCAGTATGTATCTTTTTGGACGCTCTGAGCTGTAATTTACGTCGTCACTTCCTGAGAGCCTCCTTGCCGGTTGGAGACGTGTAACCATGGTAACACATTGACGTTACAGAGATGTCCGTTAACGTCTGTTATGAACGTTGTCGCCACTGCCACACTGCATTGTGGGATATTTATAAATTATTAAATCACTAGTTTGACACAGACACACTCTTCTTTGTCATTGGTCGAGGCTGAGACTTTGCAGGTCAAAAGTCACCAAAGTTGAACTCGCAGATCGCGATACTGCGAATTTCACACATGTGACTGTCAGCGCTAAAAGGTAAAAGTGACACAGTTTATCCAACCAATGGGAACAACTCACCGTTCGGTCTGACCAATAGGATGAGCTCTCCAGAGTGGCTCTCACAGCTGGCTTTGATGAACATGACCACCTGGTCATGGGTGTGGTCAGAGATGTCCCGCCCGTTAATTAACACCACCTGGTCGCCCTCGTTAAGGCGAGGAACACACAGGTCGGCCTGAAGAGGGAAAGAGAGGAAGAGGAGAAAGAGAGATGGAGAAGAGACAAATGGAGACACATTGAGTACGGTGACATAACATTATTAGATTAGTAACGTGTAGTTTGATAAAATGTCTCTAGTAAGGGGGGAAATGTCTTCACATATGAGAAGATAGTGGCAATTTGTGAGACTGCATTTGTTTCATTAGTCATCTACTGACTATATGTGGTGGTTGTTGACTTACCGATGTTCCCGGAGCCACTCGAGACACAATGATGGGCATCTTCTGGTCAGCTCCACCCTGAAGACACGCACATAGGCAAGATCAGTTGCCAGCACAAAGCTTTGCACACATTTTCTCTCTTTCTAGGGAGCAGTTTAGGCAAGAAGTCGTCATGATGCATGCAGACGATTTGTGCCAAGGATTTTGACTAGTTGGCATAAACAAGTGGGAAAATGAAGACAAGATAAATGAAGAGATGAATTAAGGAACAAAAAAAACTATAGAGGGTCCATGAACAGACTTTTTCTATTGTGTCAGCTCTCACCTTGACATTGAAGCCAAAACGTCCGTGTTCATCAGGTCTCATCTTGATCAGGACCAGATTATCATGAGGGACAACTCCATTTAGCTGCAGGAGCAAAGTTGAACACAGATGCATCAGATTCACATACTGCTTTCCTCCAAATCATCCTCCTCTGGGGCTCTGGCGCTCTAACACGAGGCAATACTACTTGTTTTATAGTTGGTAAACTGTATATTGTTTTACCCGGTTCTACTGTGGCATTAAGAGTAAATTTGCACTTGACTGGAATGCAAACTCCACCTCTTCAATATAAGATCAATATTTAAAGCAGCAATTAATTAATTTACTTATTTATTTATTGTTTTGTTTCTTGTTATCTTTATTTATTTTATTTTATTTGTTTTATTTATTCTATTTATTTTATTTATTTATTTTTTCTTTTCCATTATGGACATGTGGGGGTGGGGAGGAATTGATGGCTGATGCTGTTTTGACTGTATTGTATCTCTTGATTTTCTAAAAATGTAAAATCTCAAACATATTGTTTTAAAAAAAAGATTTAAAGCGGCAAAAAAATGATTTTTGGCCACTTGGGGGCAGAAAAAACACCAAGACAAACTGACAAAACTGAGAAAATTGCTTTGCAGAATAAAATAACCTTTTTAATTGTGAGAAGTAATCATTGGAGGCATCTTAGGTTGTCATTTAATTTCATCGCTACTTAGAACCCCCAAATGCACATAAATATAAAACAATTGATTTAATAAAATCTCCTGAGGACATGCGCTTGTGCGACACATGTTATCGAAGATATTGAAGAGGACTACTGGGGTGAGTATTTTACTAAAATGCCTTACCATCCTACTAACCTTTTTAAATATGTAACGAGTGCTATTGTCTTGTTGTGACATACTGACCGTGGTCTTATCAGCGTTGACGGGAACATCGTACATCTCGTTGAGGTGGTTGTCCAGGAGGCTCTGCTGGGAGTGGGCCTGGATGATCTGGCTCAAGGTCTTCCTGCTCAGCTGCTTGGGCGGCAGAGCTGGAGGCTGGCCGTCTATCCCCTCTGGAGACCTGAGGGAGGTAGAGAGAGAGAGAGAGAGAGAGAGAGAGAGAGAGAGAGAGACAGAGAGAGACAGAAAAGTGTTAAATTGAGATGAATATTGACAGTTTCGTTTTTTATGGAACAAGTATTTCTCCCAACCAATCTGATTGTTTCAGCTGTGGTGATGATTCTCTGCTGAAACTGCTCACCAGGTTTCCCTTTTCCTGCCATACAGTGGTTGACTAAATGAGTTCTATTTACAGAAGGTTATCAAGTCAAGGCATCGTGTAAACAGCTCAGTTTAATCTTACATTATAATAACATTATGGTGAATAGCTTTTGTGCTACAGGCTGAATGTGGTTGTGGACAATAACAGCACACATACACAAGAACAATCATTGTCACGTCTTTGATTATTTTGTGTGCAAATTACATAAAAATATGGCTGAACAATTAATTTAAATCACAAATGACTTTATATACTGCTGAGTAGTTTAATCAATAATAATACATCATCATGTATTAGTTCATTATATTTTGTATTAATAACCTAAATCTGAAAAGTAACTAAAGTTATTAAATGTGGTTGTTTAAGAGAGGGAAAAAGACGTTATCGGATTGGTATCGGTAATGGCAGATATTGAAGGTTGCGGTATCGGACATTAAAAAGTGTCATCTCTAATTACTTCATTACAATAGTAAAATTAAAAATGAAACTTGCTGTTTAACAGAATAACTGCTGATGAAACGAGGGTAACAGCCTGGCACTTTATAGATGGTGGCAAACAAAAAAGGCACAAACAGAAAAAAGGTACGGTGGAAAAGACACAAGTAATAATGGTCGAGCTGAAGATTGTCGTGTTTGTTAAAGAGGTGGGTGCTTTGGTAGGAAAAGAGACAAACAGATAAAGGGGAGTGAGAGAGAAAGAGATTGCAAGAGACAGAGAGGCTTAATAGCACTGTGTTAGTCACAATGCATTAACCTCAATAAAAGGGCTGCAAGAGGAAGGAAAACACCCCCCCGCCCCATCCCCCCTCCATCATCCAGACAATAAAAGGCAGTCAGTGTGTACGATGAAACAACACGATCAGTCAGGTAAGGCTTTCAGCAGCATCATGGCTCTCTCTCTGGGGGGTAAAAGCCAGTCATTTCGCTCTACGTCTGTATCTGGAAGTGTGTGTGTGTGTGTGTGTGTGTGTGTGTGTGTGTGTGTGTGTGTGTGTGTGTGTGTGTGTGTGTGTGTGTGTGTGTGTGTGTGTGTGTGTGCAGGCACTCCTCAGGGGCGAGAGCACCAGTCAAAGAGCATTGCCTTTGTTTTGGCTGCTGCTACTGGTGCCACTTTGTGTCTTAAACACACACACGGAAACTAACATGTATTATGGGTCAAAACCAGGTCAGGCTTTCAGCAGGCCTGAGCCGAGACGGAACATCCTCCTGCATTACTGTGTTTCCTCAACAGGACATGGACGGGTGAAACGGATATGAAAGTATCTTCACATCATACCACAACGTAGCCAGGGCCCCGGGATAAGGAGATTTAACCCCTTTTTATACACCAGACATCACTAAGCTCTAGAGGTGGGGGGAAAAAACATATACAATACAGCATATCGCAACCTTTTACGTTGCAGTATTGTTTAGATACACGGACGTCATGTATAGATCTTTTATTATTAACCATTAACCTCTGAACAATTTGACGGCCCGACCCAGTTGCATGCAACGCAGTGTTATAGTATATGATATAATTGTACCTTTTTGTTGCCAGACACTGTCAAGGAAATATAGACAGTGCATTTTGAAAACCATCACTGTAGTGCGCCGCGGTTAGCTAAACAGATAATTTTCACTCTACACAACTAAAAACAGAACATTATAGAGCGAGTGTCTGCGGGTTATGGCTCTGTTGTACTGCTGATGTGTGGAACTGACACAGCGTATAACTGTGGCCTGTGGGAGGGAACGCAGATTCTAATTTAGCTTTTATTGGAGGAAAATCTTGGGAGGAACGTTGGGGAAATTTGGGCCTGAGTGAAGTGACAGACTTGAAAATATTGAAATAAGTTTTGAGTCGTGTCAGCTCAAGATTGCAAACATACAGTCACTGTATATGAATGTTTACGAATAGGGATGCCTGATTCTCACCAAAGAAGGCAGACTGATCTATTTACGGCAAAGAGGTGGTTATTACATATTAGATTTAGAACTGATATCTCCCGAAAAATCAAATTGAATCTGGACTGGAACCAAATCTTTTAAGAAGACATCACAATGGGGTTTGGCGGAGGAGGTAATTCAGAGTCACAAAAGCGAAGCGAGATGATAAAAAAACATGAATTTGCTTCTTTTGACAATAATGTACTTTTGGAAATTGTAACCAGTGAACTATATTTGGAATATTTGCAGCCCAACAGTAATATTTCAGATTAGGAAGGTCCTGCCCACCCTAAAGGATTTCTTTTTTTTTTATCATTTTTGGGTTTTTCATGGATAAACTAATCTGCTCAATAGAGCGGAAAAACTATTCAGGCAAGAAAATTGGGAGATTGGGAACTTGGGATGCCGAAACAGCTCACCAGGTTCCCTTTTCCTGCCATCCAGTGGTCGTCTAAATGAGCTCTATTTACAGAAAGTTATCAGGTCAAGGCATCGTGTAAACAGCTCAGTTCAATCTTACATTATAATAACATTATGGTGAATAGCTTTTGTGCTACAGGCTGAATGTGGTTGTGGACAATAACAGCACGCATACACGAGAACAATCACTGTCACGTCTTTGATTATTTTGTGTGCAAATTACAAAAAAATGTAGCTGAACAATTAATCGAAATCACAACATGACCTATCGCTTTTTCAAATCGCAGGATGAGGGAGAAATTGCATCATGATGGACAAATCACATAAAGCCAATAAAATAATATGCATGGATAATGTGTGTGTGTGTGTGTGTGTGTGTGTTGTCTGAGGAAGAGAGAGCAGGTGATTATGTCATTGTTTTGGCTCTGTAACAGAGCGATGAGCCAACAACTTGGCGTGTGTGTTTAGCTTTGTAGGCAGCGGAACTACCACTGTAATGTTACTTAATCACTCTGATTTCCAACTGAGAAATGTTCCGTCTTTCCATCTTTATTCTTTCTCTCTCTCTTTCACACACACACACACTCCTACTGTGGCAACAGATGAAGCATGCCGTATCTACTGTACACAATGCATCTTTCAAATCACAGAGACTTAAACACAAATGGTTCCAGGCCAGCAGCACATATGTGCATCTTACATCCATGACTCATTTCCAGCTCAATATAGCAAAATGATCCAGCTGGACAATCAAACATAGCATGATATTTAAACGTGTATTAAGTGTCTTTTTCCTAATCAGAACAACAATTTTGACTACCTGTCGTTGATAAACGCTGTTAAATTTGCACAGACCATCGGCCATTCTCATAGACTTCTATACAATCAGACTTCTTTTTGCAACCAGAGGACAACATATCGTCATTCAAAGCCAACAGAAACAAAATAAAACTCACCAAAACCGTCTTGGTTTGTCTTTTCCACCGGCCCCTTCCACTGTTCCAACAATATGGTTTAAATAAACTCTTAATCCACAGCGTTAGATGGGAAAATGTGCCGACCGTACATTCCCCGTGATTATTGAATGCACATCCCTAGCACAGACTGGTAGAAACGTCGTCACTGAATATCATTTTATTACCGTTCTAGCTCGGAGAAAGGCTCACACCAGCATCGCTGAGTGAGTGAGCGAGCACCTGGGCAAGCGAGTGAATGACTGGAGGCAAGTTTGCGAACAAGTCTTTGTTAAGTGTTTCCACCTTATATTCCACCAAGTTTTTGATCAATTAGCCAACAAAGACCAAACTCCTGAAGGCCGCGCTACAGTTTCAGGCAACGTTTGCAACAAAGAGGATTAGAAGGTGAGGTATGTGAGTGCTGAAGTTTACTGAAAGAGATTCCAAATAATAGGTTTCTGTTTTCACAATCAATAATGTACAATAGAAGGAATGTTTCATGAATGCACCAATATTTTTTTTCCTTCTCTAATGTCCCGCCATTCTTTAGAAGAACTGATCTTCTAAAATTTTAACATAAAGAGTTTAAGAAGTCACTCATAACTCACTTTACTTTTACACATAGGCTTTCAGGCTTTGATACAGAAATGTTGAACTTTATTAGTTCAAGGAATTCGCCCAGATACTTTATAGTGTGTGAGCACAATAAGGACATGCCGAAAACACACACACACACACACATGCTCACACACTAATTCCTAGTTCAGCCCTGTTGTATAACCTCTCCGCCCTGCTACCCGCTATAAACACATTTTACAGGCTGTTTTTCAAAGGCTTCATCTTTCAATGGGGCCAGCTAAGTGACAGTGGGAGAGGGTGTGAACTGTTGGGAGAAGCCACAGGCACAGACAGACATTTAAAAACCAGCCAACTCAGCAGCACAGTCAGACAGAGTGGCACTAACGCTGATGAGTAAAATTAAACTTCTAAATTAAAGGGGGGCTTTTTTGGTAGGGGTGCTTTATTTATGACTCGGTTAATTTACAGGGAAATTTCCCTTCCACTAAGTCAAAGGTTGGTGTGTTTTTTTCCCCCCAAAGACAAACAGCTTTAAAGAAAGTGGGCAGGATGTGTGTGTGCATCAAAAACAAAGAATACAGAAGAAGAAAGGACACGTGGGAAAGTGAGAATGATAGTAACAAGTTTCCCATGACAGAGACTTACGGTGTGGAGTCTAAGCTGATGCTGTTGGCCTGCGTGGATGATGCTGACTTGTGATTGGAGGAGGAGAAGACAGGCAGGCTGGGTGAGGCGTGGATCACATGATCGACCAGGTGGCCAACGGACGACGGGCGTAGTCGTGTTCCTTCTTGTACAAACAGTGAGTTTCTGATGAACAAAGACACATAGTGTTTAAGAGCTGAGAATACAATTTCAAAAGTTGTTTTGGTATTTAACAAAATGTGAAAATGTAACAGGCAACAACAGCTGTCAGTGTGTCAGTGTGCTGACTTGACTATGACTTGCCCAAAACTGCATGTGATTATCATAAAGTGGGCATGTCTGTAAAGGGGAGACTCGTGGGTACCCAGAGAACCCATTTTCATTCACATATCTTGAGGTCAGAGGTCAAGGGACCCCTTTGAAAAGTTTTTCCTCGCCAAAATTTAGCACAAGTTTGGAGCATTATTTAACTTCCTTCACGATAAGCTAGTGTGACATGGTTGGTACTGATAGATTCCTAGTTTCATATGATACCCGCTACACCCCCCGAAAGATCGGTTGTGTTAATGCGTTAAGAAATTAGTGGAGTTAAAACAAATTTGCGTAAACTAATTATCACGTTAACTTTGACAGCCCTAGAAATGTTGCAGTGTTTTCTTGATTATTTTGGGAGAAATAATCCAGGCAGAGGTCAGAGGTCATGGATTGGCTTCAGAGACTTGCTCAAGGACACTTCTAGTCCTGAAATGATTCAACGATGATCTTCAATGAACCTCAAACTGGTATGAATCCTGAAACTTGGACTCACTGATTGGGTGTCCCGGGCGGCGAGCGAGTGGGCAGGCTCTGGGTCTCCAGTCTCTCATCTGATAGGCTGTTCCTGCTGACCGACTCCCAGTCCGTTCCGCCCACCAACTTCCTGGCCAATGGCTTACTGGGAGATCTACGCAGACCGAGACATTTGCTAGGTTGTGACCAAAATAAAAACAATAGTAGCAACATAAATTAATGTGGTGTTCATTGAACAAAGCGGGAAAGACAATACCTGGCAAACACTCTGTCCTTGATGCCTTTCTCCTTTCCATACTGCACAGACTGCACCTCCGTCCGCCCGCTAGAGACAGAAACAACAACAACAACTGTCAGTGGACTGTCATGGAAAATCAAACTTTAACTGGAGTAAAACAAGCTGACTCTTAACTCTTGGATTTGTAATTTCCAAAGTTATGTTTATTTTTACTTGCCCTATTTTCTTCATGGTAATATCTGCCTTAACATATTCAATATGGATATTTTAGCATATGATACGCTGTTAAAAACATGTTAATAACACAATTCAAAAGTGTATCCTTGCTGGAAAGTCAGTCAATATCTTAAGAGCGAAAACACACACACACACACACACACACACACACACACACCGTCGAGCCAAACATCAGAGCAAGACTCGCTGTGGTTACATCACTGCTGCTCAATAATGCATCACAAGACCTCCAACTCTCACTCCCATTTCTTAGAAAAAGGGAAAATAGCCATGAAGTGAGACTAAGTTGTCAAAAGGCATAACACAGTACCGAGTAAAATGTTTGTTGAAATGATTATATTTTGATCATTCAGTCCTATTTTCAACTTTAAAATCCCCAAAAATGTACAGTATATCACCAATGTAAAGTTAGAGAGGTGCACGTGGACACCATGAATAATTAAGTTGTGGTTTTCTGGGGGTAAATAGCATGAGAGGCACACACAGTATCCTGCCAGTGTTTCAGTCTCTCAACCCAAAGTGAAACAACTGCATCAACCTCCAAACAAACATGTACTTCCTGTTTCCCTGGAGTGGGACTATTGCTCAAAGTCAGACAGAGGCAATACAGACAAAGCATCCACAAGTCTGGTCCATGTACAGTGTGAGTGTCTGAATGAGTGTTTGTACATGTCAATCTGCCAAAGTCTGGCTGTCAAGGGAAGACTTTTCAGAAACTCTCAGTGCTGCTCTGTGGATTCCCTCCACAGTGTATACTATATATATGTTTGTGTCCTCTTGTTCTTACCAGTATCTGAACTTTGAGCCGAGAGTGAAGTAGTGAGCAAAGAAGTTCTTCTGTGGTGGGATGGGCCGATCCAGCCTGAAGAAGGTGTGGTGCTCCACACAGGCCTTCCACAGGTTTTTACAGGCCCGGTAATTCACCATGTTGAAACCCAGCAGCGTTTCCCGGGTCTCAGTCTGTGTGCAGGGAGGGAAAGAGACAAGAAGTTAGTGGGCGTTGAATAACACTTTGGCATTCAGCACGTGAGGTGACTGTGGGTGACCTGCATTCAGACAGTTTATCCGTGTCAACTGTTTATCCATTAATTTTAAACTAACTGTTTCAACTGTTTATCCATTAATTTTAGTTAACTATTTAACAGTCAACACATACACTGTTTGCACGTAATCCTACGTGTAATTTTGATGTTAGAGCAGTGTTATTTAATATATAGGCAATAAAGTTAACGTTTATTTACATTAATTGAATATTTTGACATTTTAAATTTTCATTAATCGCTGTTGAAATCATGTTATGCGCTCGGTATGGCACACCGTTGGTCACCTGTACAGAACACCGTTAAGCTTAATGATCTTCGGTACACAGGCGGAGTTTCTCAAAACTAAACTATTGGTCCAAAAGACATCAGTCAAAGTGTAGACTGTTAAGGGATATTCTGCCATGAAGAACGAGCACACAAGCATGCTTGTCTGGCTCTTAACAACAGAGGAGTGCTCCCTGGTGTGGTGCTGACGGGTGAAAAGTGTACGGAACACCGTTAGTCTACGTTTACCGCTTCAACTGTTTATCCATTATTTTAGCTAACAATTTCAGCCATTACCATTACCTTTCATTGTATTCAGGTGACATAGCTGACTCAATATGGGTTATATTTTCTGAATCAATTTTGTAACTTCTAGCTATATAACCTATTGAACTACTCTACAATCTTTCCTTTAACCCTGGCAACTGCAGAGGTACCCTGTGGGGGTACAAGTACACTTGGTTGGTAATCACACAATTGTAAACTGCTGGGGATGATGATTATTTATTTCGATAGAAAGTTAATCTAACACGCAAAAGCAGGTTGTGTGCAGATACAAATATATATATCTGCTCAAAGCCAGTGCAACTCTCTACGCAGGAGGACGAGACAAGAAATGGGAGAGACAAAAAATGAAAACAAAGGAACAGCAATAACTCACTTTTTTACATAAAAAAGAAGGCTTCAAATGTGAGAGCCGTCTGTAAAATTGTTTGTTACATTGAGAACAAAAAGAGATGCACGTGTCAAACAAGAGATGCTGGAGGACACAGTGAGGGAATTAGAGCAGAGTCAACCAGGTCACAGACAGCAGGAGGTTAATCTGACACTGATTACACACACATATACAGACGCATCCCAGCAGTACATCTACAGTATATACACACAGTTATACAGTCAGTATGTACAGAAACACACACAGGGTAAAGTCCATCTGTTCAAACGGCACAATTGCGGGAGGGAGGTGTTGGTTAAGAAGTGTGTGTTGTGTATGTGTGTGTGTGTACACCTACCGCCTCTCTTCTCAGCTGGATGAAGAACTGTTTGCACTTGAAGGAGATTTTCACTATTTTCAACCTGGAAACAGGAAAAGATAAAGTTATTGTCTCCACAGTTAATGAGCCCATAAACCTGTATTGAGACACTGATGTTACATTTTTACACTTCTGTTAAAGGTCACTCATTGTACTTTGGAAAATATCTGTAGTAGAAACAGCCCAACACAAAACGGTGTAACAAACCTGAACACAATTACCATGGTATAGCATGTTAACTGATCATTGTGTAATGCTAAAAAGGAATAAAATCATAAGGCAAATGTGTAAAGTAAATGGAAATGTGTTTTGAGCATTTCAATACGGATTTAAAAAACACAGTAACACAACCAAATCTATTGAGAATGTGCAAAAGAAAAGGTCGGTGTCGTGCGATGGAGTCAAGCAGTGTCATGACCTGATGTTTGACATTATGATCACTGCTTTCTAGTTTCATTGTGTTTGCTGAAAGGCCAGCTATTGTGGTAATATTCAATGGTTATTGCACTAATATAATCATTAATACTGTTTTTTTACATATATAGAGATAGCACTGACGAAAGTAGCACTGCTTCTGATTCTTGTCATATTATCTGAGTAAGAAAAGAAACCAAATACATCGACAGCAAAACAAAGAACCGCTTTATTTTCAGCAGGTTTCAGGATGATAAAAGCGGTTATTTGTCACAACATTGTGATCCTCAACATCTATAGTTTTCCCCTTGTAACTTTAAGTTGTGGGAAATCATCTTATTCCACACTGCCTGACATTATATTAAACACATATTCTGTGTCCGGCTCTTCCAGTCCATCGTTGAAGCTTTATGATGTGAGTTAAATATTCAAACCCCAAACTCCATCATTTTTTATGGCTGAATATAACAATTGCTATTTCTGGAAGCTAACAACAGCCCTCTGTACAGCTCCATCATTCTCATCCAACCAGGACATCTTTCTGATGCTATTTTTTCATGGGTGTAACTAGGTAGCCAGCTGGGTATGCAGGAAGATGACGTTGACATTCCTTACCCCGCTTATAAAGCTGTAATTGGTCGACTGTTTAACCAACACGCAGAGACAGCCGTAAATGAGCAAAACACCAGACTTATTTTAATCGCTGCAAGAAATCAGAGATCTGGGTGACTATTCAGAGGTCTGGAACCACGCTGGGCATATTTGGAAACCTTTGGGATAAAAACTGGAATTTAAAATGTTTTAAAAGTCTGAACAACAGCATAACTTTGTAATGACTGACCCTCCGGCACATCAGTGGTATTTGAAAGGTTAAAATATATAATAAAATATGGATACCTTTTCATTTTTCCATGCACAAGTAGAAGCTTAGCCATACTCAGCCCCTATTTAAGCAGTATATAGGGCTGTCGCAGCCCCTTCTCCGTTTTGATTGGGTGACTGGGTAAAAACTGACAGTGACGAGGGCAGCGTTTTACCCAAAATTCAACATTTCTCAACTCTCTGCGACCAGAAAAAACACCAAACGTGCAGAATACACGCTCAGCGCCTTGTCACGCTGCTGGCGTTTGTAGCATAGTGGAAACACACGGTGCTCTCATTGCAAAGAATTGAAAAAGAGAAAAAAAACATGACCATAACAGTTGTGGCGGTTGCTTGTCATCCCCTGCAGTTGGCTTGCAGATAGGACAGTATTGCAATATTGCAGTTTTTGCGACAGTCCTAGCACTATATAGGTGAGTTTCCGCATTCATAACTGGCATGTAGATAGACGAAGAGCATGTCCACACTTCACTTTCAGGGAATCGATAAATAGAATAGAAAAGCACACTTCTCAATGAATGAAAGTAAGCTGATCAATGTGTCACATCTCCACTGACCCACAACCTCCGACCAACCGTTCCTCCTTCCATAGCTGGAGGGTGAGAAGAGTATGACCACGCTGGAGTCTCCTAATGGTTCAACGATGCCTATCTTTTCTCATCAATCTGTGTATTATCTAGTTATAGATAGGTATAAAATAATATTGGAACCAGTAGACCACACACACGCGGCCGCAGTAAGAGGTCTGCTGACGAGCAGCAGCAGAGTAACATAATCCCTTCCTAGAGCTCTGTTGCTGCTGTGACTCATCGCTCGCTGCTGCTAAATATATTTTACATACTTACTCACACACTCTTGCATGGACAAACACACACACACACACACACACACACACACACACACACATGCTTAGGCAGAGTGTGAGTCATGCCCCATCTAAGTGTGGCTCATTTGTCAGGCTGCCGTGAACAGAAATAGGAAAGAGGCAAAAAAATCTAAATGTCTCTCCCTCTTGACCCTTCCTTCCTTCCTTACTGTATCTTACAGTTCAGTTTATAGTAGAAGAGAGCGACAACGAGGAGAAGAGAGGAGAAGGGACAGATGTAGAAACAGTGAGCCTTTGTTTAAGAGAGGATGAAGAAAGAAAACATGAAGAAGAGAGAAGAAAATCAGTGAGGGTGGAGAGACACTGCTGACTATTGTGTTGCTCGCTCTTTCTCACACATGGCAGTGGACAGCTGTTGGGGACACCACTGTTGGTCTCTAAATTTAGCTCAGCTGACTGGATATGCAGACACACACACACACAAGCAAACTGTTTTTTCTCCACTTCGGAGGAGGACTTTGCATTGATTCATATTCATTCTTATCTTAACCCTAACCCTAACCAAAAACCAAGTCTTTACCCTAAACATTTCATGGTTCGACCCCAAATGGGAGGCCAGTCCCCAGATTTATGACTTTGGTCCCCATAATGTCAGTAATACAAAACCCTTCATTCTATAAACCTTACACGATCACACACTCATCTTATGCACGACCTTACACCAAACGACTTTTCAAGCGATTTCACTGTCGCAGACATATTTCCAATCATGTCGGGATAAAATCACAAGAGTTTTGCTAGAGCTGAAACATACAGATGTGAGAGGGTGTCAAACTCCTCGTGTATGGTAGGCATTACTGTTGTCAGACGTTCACTGATGTTCACACGCATACACACCAGCTGCTATGTGCATTTGGTCAGGGTGTGTGTGTGTGTGGGTGTGTGTGTGTGTGTGTGTTAAGCCTACACACGAGTGAATTATCTTCCGGAGTTACAGGGATTTGAGTAGTTACTATCCCACCCCCGGCACCCATTAACATTTAGCCTCCCACAGTGCAGCAGCAGAGGATGGGAGATTTCCAAGAATCGATGCTTTGGAGAGAGAACGAGAGCTAGTAGACATAAAGAGTGATGAGAGTAAGTGAATTAGACAGAGAGAGGTGAAAAGAGGACAAAGAGAGAAGGAGAACGAGCAGATTGGATGCCTGTAATATTTCCAGGAAACCTAGTTCAACACAAAGCCCCTCGCCCCAGAAAAAATCTGGTGGAATCATCTGCATAATTCTAGCAACTAAGGCTTAATGTCAATAATCACTATGTGAGAGGCTACCAAAATATTACGCAGCACATTTCTCAGCAAAACGAGTTCCTGGAGGCGGTTCAAGTGGAGCTGGCAGCAGGTTGATGGACAGAGAGGTGGGTTTGTGACGAGAACATCCACAGTTTGATTCCCCAGCTGAGGGGAAATCTGGCTGGGAAATGACAGAGATGTGATCTCTAGTCCACAGGAAGCCAGTGGAGCTGCTAACAGTGACTGTGTTTTTAGTATGAAAATATCAATGGAGAAAGCTTGTTTTTTTCTACTTTCTTTCTACTTATTCACACCAGAGAACTGCCAGGTTTTCTGCGGTTGGCCACAGAGAAGCTCCTCTGAAACTGTTGGTTTTCAGCTACTTTGCTTGCGGGCTTGATTCGTTTAAGCCTAACATCCAATCAGAGTGATTTCTCTCACCGATGGGCTCCGCCGCTGTTTCAACATGCTGAATCGGCCGAAAGACACTGCCGCAAAAACTAGGCCGACAGACCCTCACCGATGCCGGACCATTGGCTTGGTGTGTCAGGGCCTTTAGGCCTAGTCGTACATGGTTATTTTTGTAAACAGCATTTTTCCTCTGTTCTAAAAAAAAAAAAAAAAAAAAAATCACGTTCACACGAGCGCGTTTTCTAAAAAAAAATGCAAAAAAAAAACAAAACACAACTGAAGCACTGTCAAGCCAGTGGGCAGGTTGGGCCACACACACACACACACACACACAGGCGATGGGGTCTGTGTTGTGTTAGTGTTGCATTGGATAAGTATCAGTGACCTCCGCAGACACCTCTGTTCCTCAATATAGTGGAAGAGTAACTGTACATTTATGTGTAAACATGTAAAAAGCAGGTTATTTGGCCACGTCATGGATGTCTTAATGCTGCCCTTGCACAACATGTCACCTCATTACTGACGCCTCACAAAGGAGATAACAGTGCACACTCAAACCTCGGTTTTCCCTGTCTACATGTCAACATTGAAAACAGAGTTTCTGAAAATCTTCAACCTGGCCGGAGTTTTACAAAAGCCATTTGGGCGTGGACGAAAGCACAAAACTTACAGAAAAAGCTACGTTTACAAAAATACCCATGTACGTGTGGACAAGGCCAGAGTCTCCACTTCCGCTGCTGCACCGATGATTACACATCCACTAAATCCATCGCCACTGCAACTCACCCCAAAACTGCCTCACTGAAAATAAATCGTGGACGAAAGCCAACTGTCTAAAACTGGACTGTGACAAATCTGATATGCTCATCACTGGTCCCAAAGTTCTCACCAAAACCACCCACAACTGGTGCCTCACCATCCACAACTTCACTCTGCCTTCCTCCACACATATTTACAACTTTGGAGAAAGTAACCTCTCAGTGGAACAACATGCGAATCCCACCTGGAACCAGCACACTAAATGACACGTTGTTATGTTGTGTGAATGATATGTGTGTCACTCACCATGGGAAATAGTTGATCCGTACCCTGTTCTTGTAAATAACAATGCCGGCGGACATCACCCCAAGAAGTATCTCTGTGTTGCTCTGGTCCTGAGGAGAGGAGAAAACAGAGTGTGTAAAGGAGTGTGTGTAGTGAAGCAGAGCCGAACAGAGACACAACAAGAGTACAACAGAAAAACAGAGAGGCTTCCTCGGTGCTACCAACTGAGTAGAGGTTAATGAGACACTGAGAGAAACCCACACAGATGGAAATAAGAATCTGTGTGGGACCAGAAGAGAGCATGTGAGGAAGGACGGGATCAGGCCATGGTCCAATAGACATCTACAGTAAAATAAAAGAAGACTTTCTAACATGTTTCGACTCTGGTCCCTATTGATTATCTCATTTAGAAATGTAATTTTATACAATACTTCGCTGGACATCCTGCATGTGCAATGTGATACTGATGATGACAGAGAGCTGAAGCATGTTTGTCTTGTGCTGCTTTATGACGACAACACAATTGATTATCTTAAAGTTTTAATCAATAATTCTAAATAGACTAAACTGGAAAACCAGCCTGGAGACCGTTAACCACCTCAGATTGACTTATTTTGTTCATGATGGTTTCTAGTTGGTGACCACAGGAATGGTTTCTTTCTTGATTATTCCATTGCTGCATACATATATACCATAAATGGGTTTAACCCCTCACCATGCCACCCTCTGTTTTTAGAGGGGTAGGGGTGGGGGACTAGGGATGTTCAGCGGTAGATAAAAAGTCGACACTAGATGTCACATAGAAGTGGTGTACATCATCTGAAAGCTGGGAACCTGAAGACTAATTTGAGATGCAGCTCAGCACTGTGTGTCAAGTTCTTCTAGTCATAAATCAGAAATAAAAATGAATGAATGAATGAATTGATTAATTAAAATAAATTGTGAAAGGGTTTAGAAAATTATGTCAGAAGTATATGATGGTCATTTCCATGCTCTATTATTTAAGTTGTTGCAGCAATTTTTGGGTTGATACCATTTGTTACACCGATTTGGTGTTATATTTAACCTTTTTTCCACCCGAGAATTGATAAAAATTATCAATAATCCCTCAAATAGACCACATTAAGTCACCAAGACCTTGAGGAACACCATAGAAAAAGACAGGCTGTGATTTGGTATTAAAAAAAAAAACTTTTGACATTTTGAGATTTCTGCAAGAATTGCATTTTCCGGCAATGAGATGGCGAGCGCTTCTGTTGTGTAAACTTCTCAGAAACCCTGTTATTGTAAATCTACCTAGGAACACCATCCATCCTCTGAATGCTCTAGGTCTCTAGTTTGTGTCTGTAAAGTTTCACGAGGCTGTAATTACCCTAGAGGTCACCACAGGAGTCTTTGGTTTTTAATTCAAGTGTTGTCTCATGTGAGGCAGTTATTTTTTTTTGTACGGAAATTCCAAATAAAAGAAGAAAATAATCAAATGTAATGAAGTATGGCTGTTTTAAATAATTTCTTAATTAAATTTATAGAACAATTGATATATAATATCACCGCAATATAAAATGGCATATACCGTGATAAAAGATTTGGCCATATCGCCCGTCATCCAATAGAAATACTAAGACAGCAATATGTTGCTGTTTCAGTCAGAGATGAATGTAAATGTGTGGCATCAACATCAACTGTACACACTGCAGCTCCTCCAACCTGTTCCTCATTCCTCCTCATCTGCTGAGGGAATGAAAACAGCCTTGGATCAACCATGTTGTGACAGATTGGGACTTAATGATATAAACTGTGATACCACCGGTCGAATGAAGTACATGATCTAGTACTGCTCAGGGAGAGGGAGGAGTGAGACGGCCAGAGTGAGATCATTGATCACATGTCTAACAGGTCGGGTGACTTTTGCTGGGAATAAAACTATGAGGCACTAGACAAACAGCAACACAGAAACTCAAAACGTATATACAGTACAGCTGTCTTTAACACACCAAAACAGACCAGTGTTAACGCAGAATAAAAGCTTACTTACCCTTGCATAGTGCAGCTCTACCCCGTAGAGCTCCAGCGTCCGTGCTGTGTTCAGATAATTAAACTCTGACTGGGCAGGAGATAGACCACTGAGAGGGAGAGAGAAGGGACGGGTACAAAGACAGATGGGGATGGGAGGATGTGTGTGGGAGCGAAGGGAGTGACGATGACGACAGTGTAGGTAGGGAAAAAAAGAGAGTGTGTTAAAGAGACATATGGAGAAGGAGAGAGAAAGGAAGGGCACAAAAACAAACATGGGCGATCAGAGATAATGAATGAATTAACAGCAGGGAAAAGGTCAGATAAACTGTGGCATAGAAGTCATCAGTGTGCGTATGTGTAAGCGTACCATATGTTGGGAATCTTACATATTTCTCAATATATAATTGACAGTGCTCAATATGATGCACATTTTGTTGTTCTTTGTCTTTTGGCTGCTCCCGTTAGGGCTCGCCACAGCGGATCATCTGAGATTTCATGATGTTTGATTTGGCACAGGTTTTACGCTGGATGCCCTTCCTGACGCAACCCCCAACAACTTTACTGCAACAAATACAGCTGTTTGTGTTACTATGTCACTACAGATTTTCAACAGAGTTAACAGACAATGCAACCCTTTTACAATCAAATTAACAGACCAGCCCTCAATGTGTGAACATATACAATACAATATCCTCGCTGCAGACCAAAGAGATGGTAACACTGTAGGGGTGGGGTGGCGATACACGGATGTCAAGTATCGATCTAATGAACCTCTTAACAATCCAATGCTATTCTGTCTAACAGGGGTTGCAGCAGGGCTCAGTCTTAAAGGTAGAATGAAGATACTGATATCATATTAAACTGGAAAACCTGGCCATTTTCAAAGGGGTCTCTTGACCTCTGACCTCAAGATATGTGAATGAAAACTCTGAGATGAACAGAGTGAAAACGATATCTTAGAGATAAAACAGATGTTGACAAACTGCATAACTTGCAGTTGAAGAAAAGGTAATAAATCAAAATCTATCTTATCGCATACTCAGCGTATCGCAAATTGTGGAAAGTCGCAAGAGGATCGTATCATGACTTATGATACCGTATCGTGGTAATATCGTATCGTGGGGCCTCGGTGATTCCCACCTCTATAAGACTGTGTGAATAACTATCTTAAAGAATATGTCAAAAACGAAATGCCAGAGGCATTTAAATGTGGCTGTAAAAAAACAAAAGACAGTAGGATCAAAAATACAGCTGTTTTTACTCATAGATGAAGAAAGGAGAGATTGTAGATAACAGGATAGAAAGATAAAGAGTAAAATGATCCCCAGATCTCTAACAGCGTTTCAGATTTGATTTGGCATAGCTTTTACGCTGGATGTCCTTCCTGACACAACCCCCCAACAGCAACAAATGTCTCTGCAGTGAAGATGAACAGCCACTTTATCTGGACATAGAGCAATCTGTTCAAGGCCTGGAAACCAATTCATTTTTGAGTGATTTTCCTGCCACATGCACGGCAGAATGTGTCAGATCCCTTTGTGTTTTTACTTCTGAATGTGTGTGGGATCACTACTGTACTGCGCTTTGTTTTGTTTATCTCGGCGTACCTGTGCTGCTGGTGATGTTTGGCGACCTCTTTGTGGAAGTCTTGCGGAGGGGCGGGCATGAAGCAGAACTCCGACAGATAGCCGGCTGTATGCTCCGTTTCACTGTAGTCCCCCAGCTCAGCTAGAGAGAGACAGAGAGAGAGAGAGATTGATGTTATAGCAATGCTCGCAGAAAGAAAGAAAGAAAGCCACAGATAGTGGCTCTGTGGATGTATTTGTGTGTATGTGTGGATACAACAAATATCTTAAAGAACATGTCAAAAACCTAAAAGGCAAGTGTAGATGTTTCTTTTCTAATGAATTGAATATTTCATACAGCAGATGGCCAGAGGCATTTAAATGTGGCTCAAAGTAACAAAAGACAGTAGGATCAAAAATACAGCTGTTTTGACTCACAGATGAAGAAAGGAGTGATTGTAGATAACAGGAGAGAAAGATAAAGAGTGAAATGATCCCCAGATCTCTACCAGCGTTCAGAGCCCTCAGAGAGAGGAAGAGCTCAAAGCGAAGCTCCAAAGCCATTAGCTCGCCAGCTAGCGGTTGAAGCTCAAAAGCATCAATTTACTCAAGTAGTCCCCCCTGGACTAACCTGCTAGCCGCTAGCCTAAGCGTATTGATCAATGAATCAATTCAGGCTCACCCGCTTATTGATGCGCACACACCTCCAGGGAGAAATTTATGTACAGTCGATAGCTTACATAGAACAGTGGGCTAATGTTGGTTTTACTTTATGCTGCAGTTATTACTTTAACAAGGTTCAATGTTAACACCAATGAAGCTCAAAGACCAGCTGACGACCTGATCTCTCTCTTTATGTATTCAGCTATTGATGTGAAATCAATACTAGCTCCAGCTCAGGCTCCTTATAATGATGCTATTGACCAACGCAGCACAAACAAGACATTCAACTCTCCATTCGTGATGATGGATTAACGTGCATTGTGGGTAATTTAGTCCAAGTGTGTAAGCGTCTGTGTGTGTGTATGTATGCTTTTCCTTTTATAACATTTACCATTTGACAGAAACCTGAATGTATCCAACATTCACCACTATCAATATGAATACCTTAACAAAAGCAACATTAGGCATCTCAATGAAAACCAGCTTTAAGAGCGTCTGCATTTTATTCGTGTGATTAATTTGCACGTCAATATATATTTTTTTCTAACTGTTGTTTTTGTCATGAATACAATCATACAGAACGCGAATATTACATGGCGAAAAAGCGTAATTCTTTTACGGAACAAGGTTGATTTTTCTGAGCTTTTGCACTACGAATAAAGGCATCAACTAATCATATTGTGCGTAACGGGTTGAGTTGTGCCTTTATTTATAAGGATTATAAAAGTCCAAACCAAGATGGCAAACTTTATTACTCCTTTCAACCTTGACAAAGGCAGCACAGACCTGATGCACTCCTTCCGACCCTTTCTTTCACAATAAAAGCCCTAGACATATAATATTTTCAAGGTGAGTATTTCACATTTTTGTGTCATTTATTCATCTTGCCTCCAGAGTGTAGAGGCCTTTAAAGACATTTATTGATGAAAATTTTTTGTACAGATGAAAAGCTGAATTACACAAGCTCACATCTACCGCTTTAAAATAAACAAAAAACAATTGTTATTTCAAGATGTTTTATAGAGGACCTATTATGTTTTTGTGCTTTTTCCCTTTTCTTTAGGGCAGACGCTCACTGATGGCCCCCAACTGTTTGCCAGCTGACTGTCAGCTGGTGTGTGAGGGCCTTTAGTGTGTTATATAGTTTTTTGTGCATGTAAAAGGTCTGCAAAGTTACAAAGTCCACGCCAAAGGGAGTTACTCTCCCCCACAGAATCACCGCTCCTGAATTGCCTGAAACGCCTTGATTATAGTCCCGCCTTTTCTTCCGTAACGTGGTGATGTCACCAAGAAACATACTTGCATAATACCTGCCAAAGCTAGTTAGAGCAGAGCTGGAGCAGAATCCGAAGAGTTTAGTTTGGTTGACCCATTACAACAGAGTGGGCCAGCTGACCAATCAGAGCACACTGGGCTTTTTTTTATAACATTAAAGCTTGTAAATATGTTCTAGTAGAAAACCAAAATACAAGAATGCAGCTGAAAATGAGCATAATAAATCCTCTTTAACCAAAATGCCTTATTTCCAAGGAAGTGGTTGCTATGTTTTCAGACAGTATTTGTTCAATTTTAAACAAGAATGTAGGTCTACTGGGTGGGATTTGCGGTGTTTTGAGAATGTGAGCTTTAGTGTGGGATTTAGAGTGATCAGTGGGCCGAGCTAACTGAATTAGCAGCATAGCAGCTGCTTCAAGCCGTTTTCCCCAAAGCAAACATTTATCTTCATAATCTGGGTTGGCACTGAGCGAAGTGACGACATGGACCTAGCTACAGAGAGTGTGTGTGTGGGTAAAAAGCAGTAGTGTCATGATGGTGGTAGACTAGGCCAAATCTCTTCTCTGACCTATATACTGTAGCTGTAACAAATTCCCCTCAAAATATGGCAGGAGAGGTGGAGGACAGAAAGCGGGAGAGGGCGGAGGGGAGTGGGGGGTTGTGAGTGTGAAAAAAAGGGATAAGCAGAAAGGGATGAGACAGACTAAACACAGATAAAAGAAAGAAACAGACAGGCTGCGTGACAACAATGAGCAGCAGTAAAAGAGAAAGAGCGAGTGACACAGACAGACAGAGCAGTGTGTCAGGAGTCATTATTGTGATGACAGAGGGGCCCAGTCAGCCTTTAACCCAAACGCTAAATCACAACAGCACATTTCCATTCGCCTCTCTACCATATTTGACCAATGAGAAGAATTTTTTACTAGTCTGACTGTAAAAAAAAACAAAAACCACAATCACATTAAATATTTATATCACTGCAAATAATATCAAATATCACCACACAGCTTAATTGAATCATAATGGCTTCAGAGCAGCAGCTATAAATGCACTGGAGCAACCACAGCCATTACATTTAACAGTGTGTGGAGCTAAAGGGAGGCCTAATGAATTGCCTTTCCATCGCTGTATAGAGTGGATGTATCCAGGGAGCGCTACTTACATTGAACAGAATAGGACGCCAGCAGTGCGGCTGTGTTGTGTGGACAGGGCAATCTGGAAAACACAGGAACACACACACACACACACAAAGAGACACACAGATAGTCAGCCTTGGATCAATACAAAACAGCAATTACTCATCTTTGATAATAACAGAAATACTGAAAAAAACATGAATTATTTTTTATTTGAAGAGACCAAGAGAGACAAAGCAGTAAAGCTTATCATCACGACAATAATGAGCTTGTATGTATGTTTATTAGGGGTGGGCGATATATTGAATATACTCAATGTGCTATGGCTTGTTCTATGTGGGAAATGACTATATACAAATATTAATTGTCACGTATTATTTTTAAGCCGCCGGCATGAGATTCGCTTTAGTGTTTCGCTTCTCCCGTAGCTCTCTCCCTTTCAAACACACACACACTCTGCTGGGTGAGTGTGTGTGGCGTATGAGCATGGATGTGCGTATGAGGTGTGTGTTTTTGTATCCGGAGGGAAGCAGGGAACAGGAAACGAGCCTGGAGAGAGCAGAAGAAGTGAAGCGCCAAAGGGAGTTTATATATGTTGGTTTGAAAAAGACGGTCAAACTAGCCGTCACGTTGTTTTGAGGGTGCGTGTATATACTAGGCATTACGGTGAGGGCGTGTAAGAACTGGTTTAAAAACAAAAGTGAACTTCCGGTGAACTTGTTAGGCAGTTTCACATAAATTTAATAATTCAGTCAGTCAACCAATAATAAATAAAGAAATAAAACAAAATTAATAAATATAAAATAATAAATAAAATGAATGACTGATTGGATTTCAGCTGTGTGAATAATTAGTCAAACTTAATAAGAATACATTTCAAAAGACCAATTTGACTTCAATATGACAGCACACCACCTCTTATGTACTTATGTTATTTTAGAGAAAACATGAAAATATCAAGATATATATTGTTTATCGCAATATAGCCTAAAAATATTGAGATATTATTAATAAGCCATATCGCCCAGCCTTAATGTGTATGCATATAAACTCATATTTTCTCCAGTCATTCACCTCTTGGCCGAATTTAGACCCACTAACGCTGTCCACCAACGCTAATAAACCTAGTACCTATTGATGACACTCACCTTCCAGTTACTATATCCTGCTTGATCTGAAGATAATATTGGTACCTGAGGGGGGGACAACACACAGTATTAGGATAAGACACCAGTGCACTATTACCGCTGTTTAAATTGAATATTATGTAGAGACAAGCAGCCAACAGATGCCTGCTGGTCAGATTATAATGTGACACTTCTGATGGCTGTTATGTAAAACGAACGGACGCCCTTCAGCAGAGGCCTTTGTTTAATTAGTAGTACAATTTAGCTCATTTGCAATAACAGAAATAATGCAAAGGGGAAAGAAAGGACTTTTCTTGTCATGTGTTTTTATAACAAATATCAATGGAAACAATATATACTGTACATGTAAACTGATATGAAAAAGGAAGACTGGTTATATTACTGAAAATATCACCCTACTACTACTAGCAATACTTTAAGGAGCCATTCCTGATCTAAGCTGTTGTTATTATCACTATTGTTTAGCCCAGTGTTGCTGTGTACCGACTACACCACCGATGTCATAACACATCGTCGACGAAGCTGTCAGGAGTGTGTTTGTTGTCATGACTTGACTGCACAATACATCAGATCAGCGTGTCAGATCCGAGGCTCACCATTCACTGTTACGATCCGTATAAAAACTGTTGATGAGACTCAGAGAGCGACGCCACGGATGAGATGCTGAAATAAACACCAGGCGGAGGGAAAAAAAAGAGGCGACACGGCGCTGTGCCGCCTCCTCTGCATGTTGTTTATGTAGAACGCAGACCTTATGTTTGCAGAACTGTGGGCTGGAGTCCACTTTACAGCCTTGATGCACAACACACTGGTGTCTTATTTTCTTTAATGAGTCTGCGTCAGCGAGACAATGAGCTCTGGTTATCATAAAAACATTATTTATATCATTACTGTGTTTACTGAACATCCACAGAAAGGACATACCTTTGCTTTTTAAATACACTATACAATATGTTCTTTCTTGCATGATTTGTTTTCCCTACTCTTAGTAATTGTACCAATTCCTCTTGAAGTAACAGGTAGCCAGCTGTTTAATCTGATGACACATCTGCTCTAAAATAATACATTTTGTTGCTGTGCATCATTTCTAATGCAGATTACCATCTAATTGACATTTTATATATCTATTACATGAATACAAAGTAATGAAACAGCGTTTTTTACTGGCTCGCTGCAAATTCTCCTGCCTTTTCCCTCACAGAGGGTGAGGCATTGCCGTTTTTCGCCGGCTCTATAGAGCGAGCCTGCGTGCAGAACGGCGCCCCTTTGCTGGAGCTCTTCGCCGGTCTGCATATGTGCCGCAGTTCCGGTTGAGGATCGGCAGAGTTTCACTTTGGGGGGCATTACGTGACCAAGCATTAGCAATCCACCTGATGAGGGCGGCTTTAATCACAGCTGCTTTCCCTGTGTGCATTCGCTTTTTATTCAGAGAAAATGACGAAAATTTCACGTCATGATATCAATGTGCACGCTGCACTGTACTGTAACCGTGATCACTATAAGCGGTTTCCACTGTAACAGTCTTTTTCTCTGTAAAATGAACACTCTTACCGTGTGTATTCTTCCTGAAGTTTACCGGGGTCTGTCACAAAGAATTTGACTCTGAAGCTCAAGTTATAGGGCGACCCTCCTGGAAAAATAATAACGAACAGTTAGAGGGGAAAACACAACATGGCAGATCTGTGAGTGGATCCAAACTGTACATGTAAGCTTTTATACTGTCATTTCTTTTATTTCAACTGTTACAGGATATAAAAAAGCGGTATAAATGACTCAAAGTGTAAAATAAGCAAGCCTACATTTCTACAAACACACCAGTCCAACTGCACTGTGTGTAAAACACAATATCCCTGTGGTTATTCCTCAATGAATCAATCACTCAGCATAAATACAGAGTTGAAACACAGTTCAATCATTGCTGGAGGACGACTGCGTTTCTCACTCGGGCTACTTCTTAATTCCTCTACATGTTACAAATTCTATTACTCATTATCAAAAAGGAAGAGCAGAGTTGAAATGAAGTTGAACCATTGCTTACAGCAGATTCTGAATTTTAAATCATCAGTGTGGACAAGAGATTTTAGCTTGAGGTGGATTTTTAACCTTCACTGCTGCTTCAAACAGCTGGTAAATTGTGAAATTCAAGCAATCGCGTTGGACTTGAATGAACCGTCTTTGCTTTACGATTTTCTGTTGATTCTGGACTTGTTAGTTAAGGTGGTGTGTTGCGGACTTCACTTACTTTTCAACTGTTTCCTGACGGGCTTGTTGGGATCGAGCCAGCGCTGTAAAATATTGATTGAGAGACACTTAGACACACCTTCCAGAGCTAAATTATTCACCTCAGGCCACTCACACACCTGACAGAAACACTCAAACACTGTCCACATGGATACAAGCATATCAATATACTATTCACACTGACATGCAGTAAATGTACAATCTAGAGAGTTATGTACACACAGTCATGACGTATTTGGTTTTATGAGACTGATCCAAATACAGAGCATCTCTAGAGTCCTCTTGTAGGCAAACACACACACAACAAACACAGGTTTGAAGTCAGTGCACCCACACAATGGATTAAGGCTACGTTCACATTACAGGGCTTGATGCTCAACTACGACTGTTTATATTCGAGTTTGAAGTGACCCTTATCTGACATCAGTGTGAACGAATCTCTGCTCTGAAACGCCTCACTTGAAACCGATACCGTCACACACATGGGGGGCTCCCATTTGGTCCAAAAATACACCGTGGTGTTGTTGGAGTCCAGTGACAACCAGACTCCTCTAACATATTGCTCAATTTAACAGATCTAGGTTCCCCGATACACAGATGTTACTCCTAAATCATAACGTATGACTTTGTATGACTCCTAAAGAGAGACTTTTCATTTCGGCTGATATTTAACTTTAACAGCTGTTCTGTGAACTAAGTTAAATAAACTAAAGGAAGATGTGTGACATCACGAAACACCGCCAGTCAGCAGGTCCACGCAATTTTTGTAACACGTGATTTTATTAAATCAGAGTTCTGCTTTGTGAAACACGTGAAAAGTCTGTTTGATAGATTACCTTACATTGTAAATGACTGACGAGGCAAATAAAGTCCTCTGTTGACATAATGTTAAATTTAACAGAGCCGAGCTTACCGGTAAACATCTACTCCTTCTAAAAGATAGTTCATGATTTATTACGACTCATAAACAGACACTAACTTATTCTAACATGATTCAACATAATTTGCACAGCAGAGATACATCTTAAATCTTATCTTAAATTCTACTTTGCTTTTCTTTTTTGCTTTTATCTAGTATAAAGTACTTGGTACGTACATTTATATAGAGATTTGTAAATACTGTGTTTTGTGTGAGTGGTGCATGTTTTTTTATGATCTATGTAAATTGCTGCTTTAACACCGCAATTTCCCTCTGGGGATCAATAAAGTCAGTCTATCTATCTATCTATTTAATTCGGTATTCATTTTAGCTCCATGTAAAGTGAATAAATGTGATAAAGATAAAGCTCGTCTGCCTTAACGACGCAGTTTGTAACTCCTAATTTATTAAATCAGAGTTCTACGGAGTGAAACATGACACAGAATTTAGCAGAAGAAATCTGCAATGTAGAAAAAGTCTTTTTTGTCAGATAATAAATATTATCAGTGTCTAATTGACGCACAGTCACTGTGGAGAGAGAGGTTCTTCTTCTTATGTAGTTTCAACAGACCGCTCTGACACTGTATGGTGAGTGATCTGCACCTGCGCAGTGAAGTATAACGTGGAAAAACACACATGAATTTTGATATGAGCGTTCTCACAGCGGTCGCATGGCCATCGGATACCTATCGGATTTAGGACCACATACGAAAGTGTCCCAGATCTGATCGGAAAAAATCTGATTTCTGTGTCACATGTGAGCAAAAAAAATAATTAAATTTGGGCCACATTTGCTTGTAATGTGAACGTAGCCCAAGACAACTTTCTTCTGTCATATTTTATAGCTGAAACATCCTACAACTAGTCACATTCACTCACACACACTCCTATAGATTGATAACATCATACTCACTGGCGCATCTAAGGAGTCATCAGCCAAGTGCAGGCCAAAGTAGTCTCTCTCAGTCAGCTCCAGGTGCTTAAAGACAGCATCCAGCAACACCTGTCCATGATCCGACTTCTGCAGAGAGGGACACAAATCACACCATGAATTAGAATCTGTTACTCAACGTCCATAAAAGCAGAAGGAAGAGACAGACGGACAAAGATCTCTGAATCATGTCCTCGCCATGCTCCTCGGTGAAAGGTCACAAGAGAAACACTGAGGGCACGTGAAATAGACATCTAAATTATTTAAATGCCCCAGAAAAATTTCCCCACGTTCAGATTCATGTGTGATTCATCCA
The DNA here is from genome assembly GCA_916701665.1 of Sebastiscus tertius. Lineage (NCBI taxonomy): Eukaryota > Metazoa > Chordata > Actinopteri > Perciformes > Sebastidae > Sebastiscus > Sebastiscus tertius. Next base: position 43,681 of record CAKAOH010023007.1, read on the forward strand.
TGTTAATCCTTATTTAATACCTTTCTAACCACACGGGGAGGAACATGCGTAAGGAATTAAGTTGATGCGTGTCTGTGGGCTGTTGTCGTATATTTATCTATTTCACTACGTGGTTTGTTCAGTGACCGTGTAACGCCATCTGACACCAAGTTACACACAGCCACAAAAAACACATATGAAACATTATTAGCTTGTAAATTTGACATTAAGAAATACATAGAGAGGTATTTAGAGCCATTAACATACAGATGTACATATGAGCTTGTTTAAATGTGACCTCAGATTCACCAGCTGTCTTAAAGACAACAGTAACATTTGGTGATTTGTCTTGTTGGATAAACATCTGATCATAACATCAAACATATTACATTCACATATAGAAACTAGAGCTGTCCTCGACCAAAGAAATTCTTAGTTGACGCTTGACGATTGTTGACTAATCGATTAGTTGTTTTAATCGACAGATCTGTGAAACTGAGTTTCTCCACAAAGAATCACATGGTCGAAGCTTCGAAGCATTCGGGTCAGACCTATACGGCATGCAACTAAACTACGGTAACATCCGCAGCTGCAAAATACAGGAAGATCTTGAGCTGAGGAGGTGTAGCATTCATTCACCGACAAATAAGCTGTACACACACTGCTACATTTACAGCTATAACACCACCGACAACCACACACTCACCGCCACCACACACACAGTCTGTCGGAAAGTCGCTATCATTACGCCGCACTGACAGACCGCATGTCAGTGACAACGGCGAGCACAAAGCCACCAGCAGCGCTACATCTCCGAACGTAGTACAAACCGAACAGACACAGTCTGTCGGACACTCGCTATCATTACGTCAGGTAAACAAACAGCTGTCAACCTCACAGCTAAACTACATGGTGCGGTGGCTGCAACAGTAACCCTCCCGGATGGGTGAACTGGGGACTCAGTTGTTTGTTGTGCTCATACACTGCAGCTGGCGCACCGCTGCATGAGACGCACTAATCTTGTCGGTTAATAATCGGTTAACGAGGGTCAGTTATCAGTTAGAAACAAAATTCTAAATTAGCATCCCTAGTTCAGGCAACAAAACATCTTAGTTCGGGTTAGGAAAACGGAAATGGTTGACCTTAAAATAAGTTACACGCTAAACTCCTTTTCCGTATTATCGTGGCACTCATACATCTTTTCCTTTTTATTCTTTTTTTTAATCATTCATACATGATAGTAATAGTAAAGCCCTAGGGAAGTGAGCAAGAAGCGGGGGGAAGGAGCACAGAGGGTATCAGGGTTGACTCACTCCTAACGAGGCTTTAACAGCAGTAGATTGCTAGCAGACACACACACA
>CAKAOH010023008.1:0-17195 GCA_916701665.1 Sebastiscus tertius
CAAACAGAATTTGTCACATTTTGTGTCATTTTGGTTGAATTTGGTTTGGTTGACATTGTATTGTGTGCGTAAATACGCACGGAGAGGGAGAGTGCCTTTACAAAGAGCCTGAACTTGGTTCACATCAGTTGTGATGAGACTGTGATGCAAATTTGCACTTTTATTTTCCTATGATCCCTAGATTGCTATCCACTGGGCAAGATAAATTATATGTTTGGTAATAAAGAGGAGGAAGTAACCACATATACAGGTGTTGCTTAGACTTTATTAATTTGACCCATTAGGACATTGTATTTGAAACTTCACTATTTGGAGCAGGGTCAGAATTGTGTGCGTAAATACGCACGGAAATGGAGAGTGCTTTTACAAAGAGCCTAAACTTGATTCACATCAGTTCTGATGAGACTGTGATGTGAATTTTCTTCCCCAGAACTTTTATTTTCCCTAGATTGCAATCCACTGGACAATATACAGTAACCACATATAAAGGTGTTACTCAGACTTTATTAATTTGGCCCATTGGGACATTGTATATGAAACGTCAGAGGGTCAGAGGGCAGCCACTGTGTGCAGCATTCTGGTGTCAGGGTTGGTGTTGGAGGTGTTTGAGGTGTGAGTAACCAGGAATCCTGTTGCTGTGGTAAGTGAGCGCTAACCACCAGGGGAATCTTGCTACCTCAGCTTACAACATCAGTACAAAGAGCCGAAACTCGATTACATCAGTTCTGATGAGACTGCGTTGCTATTTCTTTCCCAGAACTTTTTTCCTATGATCCCCAGATTGCACTCCACTGGACAAGATACAGTATATGTTTGGTAATAAAGAGGAAGAAGTACCATGTAGGTGTTACTTAGACTTTATTAATTTGGCCCACAGTGACATTGTATTTGAAACGTCACTATTTGGAACAGGGTCAGAGGGGAGCCATTGTGTGCAACATCCTGGTGTCAGGGTTGGTGTTGGAGGTAATTGAGGAAACTAGGGATCCTGTTGCTGTGGTAAGTGAGTGCTAACCACCAGGGGAACCTTGCTACCTCAGCTTACAACATCAGTATTCCGAGGCGGCCTCACATCCACGCACAACCCAGCTCCAATCCTCGCTGCAACCACAGTGGAAGATCAGGACTAAGCAGTGTCAGAGTGCCTGGTGTTTACAGAGAAGGTTAAACTGAGTGACATTCATCAGTGCTGATGATGATTCATGTGCTCAGATAAAATCAGGGCAGCGTGAGTGTGTCTGCTGCCAGCAGCAACAGATGCTGCCAGGGATGTCTGGGTACTGTATAGGAGCGTGGCGCGTAACGGCCACCACAACCAACAGGTTAATTATCACCTGCGGATAGAGCAGAGAGACAGAGTGAGGTAACATGCAGCCAGATTAATACATGGATGTGTGAGGGGGATGAGGTGTTGGGCTAATTGACTGTGACACTGAGCACTGGAGACTAGAATATAGAGTGCAAAAACAATATGACTGAGTTTGCACTTGGTTCTATCTATAGATCAATCTCTGTATCTTTGTGTCTGTCTGTATAACCTGCTAGTGGAACAGATCCGCAGCTTGTTCCATTAAGACCCGTTAAGAGCATTTGTCTGGGGGAGTGACCTAATCAATGTGACCTATCGGTCTCGGTAATGTGAACTATCCTGATGCAGGAAAGAAGCTGAGCCTGCTCTTGGCACACAATGCTAATTTACACTCCCCAGTAACAATGTTGGCTATTTGTCAGAGAAACTCATTAATATTGATGGAGAACTATGTTTTCAATGTTGAATGTGACACTTTACTGTTGCAGAATTACAGCGTCCTCTGAGGGGTTCCTTAATATAGAGCATAACGTTCAGCTGCCGTTTGATTTTAAGGAGGAACTCAGTTGGGACATTTTTTGGCAACCAAATTTACCCAAGATGCCTTTTTGTAGGCAGGTCTCCAAACTTTTTATTTTTTTCAATTTCAAGCAAGTAGAACAAATCTCACCAGCTGATGAAATACGTCAGCAGATGTTTTTTTTCTCCTGCACTCTGTCAAAAGTTAAACTAGTTTCATCTTTTTATGACGGACTGCGTTATTATAGTTTTTCTTTCAAATTACCAGGAATCAAACACATGGGAGACAGCTTGAATAATAACATTGTTGTCAAGAATAAATTGTCAGGATATTGGTAGAGGAAGAACGAAAAACAAAACAAGGTTTTATTGTCCGTTTTAAAAAGATGTAAATACTATGTATGAGAGGCAGTGACAGGAGTGTCATCTGTATTCTTATGGAGTGAATGTTTAGTGCATAGACAGTGCATTTTAATGTCTAATCCAGTACCAGACACAATACGGATGAGTTCTATGTTATTTATATAAGTGTAAAATGGCTTTGGAGATTAGAGACACATCACATATTGTTGCTGATGTGGCCAAATCCCTTTCTGACCAGTGCTGGTCTGGATGATTGAATCTCCAATGTGTCTTTGGTGCATCTATATCTGAAATGTGATGTGTTGTGCTGTAACAGGGTGCGTGCTAATACAAAGTTTAAAGCGGAGGATCAGCATAAATGGTTCCTAAATGGATGGATTTAGCCAAAAAGCCTAACCTTTAATGTGTTTCCTAGGAATGGAAGAGTGGGGCAGTGGATTGAAATACATTTCCACGACCGAACTGTTTACTGCGTCACGCCGAAAAGGCGGCAAGTTTTCATTTCCGGGCTTAGCGGAGGAGGGAGGAGGGGGGGGGGGGTAGACCCCAGCTCAGCTCGGTGTCTGAAGCGTGAGGAACGCAGCATCCGTTCGGTTGTCGGTGGCTCTGTTGAAGTCTTTTAATCCGTTTGGAGTGGAGAGTCCTGCTGGAGCCTCGACCTCCCTCCATCTGCTCGCATTATCCCTGTAATCCCATCTCATTCTCTCTGTCTGTCTCGCTTTCTCTCCCTCTCTCCCTCTTGCTCTCTTACTTTCTAGCTCTTATTTTCACTCTCACTCCAGGGATTTAGTTTGAGTGGAGGCACAGTTTAACACCGCGAGAATGAGAGAGAGAGAGAGAGAGCTTCTGACATGATTCTTCGAAGGACGGGTGTGTGTGTGTGTGAGGCTGGAAGCATTACATATCAGGATCTGAGATCACTTGTTCTAGTCTGCGTTTGTGGCCCACTCCACAAGTGCTGCTGAACTTCAGCATTGTTGGAGTTTAGTGTGTGTGTGCCTAGTTGTATTACCTGCATTGTGGGGACATAAATCTGTTCACACAGTCACATTGCGGGGACATAAATCTGTTCACACAGTCACATTGTGGGGACATAAATCTTTTCGGTCACATTGGGGGTACTCGCCTCCCATTTAAGAGCAAAACATCACCCTCACCCCCCATCTTAGAGTAATCATTTGTTTTTTGAGGTTTAGGGTTGGAGTTACGGCCCTGACACACCAAGCCGACGGTCGGCTGTTGGACAGTTTGGGGCCGTCGGTTAGCATCTGTCGGCCTAGTTTTTGCGGTGTGTCCCGCGCCGTCGGCTTTAGTCAGCCCGTGTCTGAGGCTTTTTCGGCCCATTCAGCATTTTGAATTGGCGGCGGAGCCCGTCTGTGAAAGAAATCACTTTAAATGGCTGTTCAGCTTAAATGAATCAGTGCACGAGAAAAGAAATGGAAGAGAGGAAAGCAAACAAATGAGTAAAGTCAAGAGGGTACACACAGAAGATTCGTCTCATTTTTCATCTTCATCTCATCTGATCATACCAACACACGGATATTTTCAGAGCGACATGACCATCTGGAATAAATCTAAGTGGTGAGTGAGAGTGGTGTGAAAATGGTCGGCAAATGCCACTTTGTTTCATGTGCGTATCATAACAACATCTTATATATCCGCAGCCCTCGGTCTTCCAGGTTCCCTTTTTGAATGACGAACGCAACTTCAGGCGATGCAAGAGTAGGCCTTCATGGCTGCTAGTTCTTTGATGTCGGCTTGGTGTGTGTGTGGGCCTTTGGGCATTAAGTGGTTATGGTTCAGATGAGGATACATCTCAAGGGAACTAATGCATACCTACAGTAAGTGACAAGCTTGCCTGTATGCGCAAATAAATATCACCCAGGCCACCTGCAGCATTAGTCACTGCTTTGCCAACTTGAATTGAAAGGTTAAATTATTGTTCTTTTTTGTCTTCTCTAATTATTTCCTGTTACTGTCATGCCAGGTCTAAATATATATTCCTACTCTTATACGTGAAAGACAATCCCTTGTGCCATTTTAACAGAGCTGTTGTGTTTGTGGACTTCCTGGTGCAAAACAAAATGAGCAGGTTTCCAATGTAGTTTGTGACTTTTATAGCATAGGAAAGTCATTTAGCAAGCAACCTTCAAAATGTTTTGGGTATAACATTTACAATACAATTGCTTTCCTAAATTTAGCTAATCATAAATGGTTTTGTTTGTTTTGTATGTGTAATTGTGTCTCTCAATTTGCTGCCGGAACAGTTATATTGCAGTCACCATGGTAATTTAGTTTTAATTGCACTAATTTTAAAGCAAGCATAGTCAATCATTTTTAATACATTATTAACTTACAAAATACAATTTGCCTACAAATCTTACAACTTACAAAATACAATACAAGAAAAAAAACAATTTAATAAACAATTTGCAAACATACATAAATTAATTTAGTTATTAAAACATTTGTGTTGATGGTTATGGATGTGTGTCAGAAATGAGAACATAATAATGTAGTTGCCTGAGCTTGAATATTATTTGCTTCTACAAGTTGGATGAGTCATTTTGTTGATATAAATATTATAGAGACGGAAAATAAATATCAGGAAATCGGCCAGCACTTTGTTCAAAAGACTCTGGATTGATTGTAAGTGTGTATGTGCATGCATGTGTGCAGATTGCGTGTGCACGTGTGTGTTCGACACAGCTTGTATGGGATTTTGCTTAATGAAGAGAAGCAGCTGGCTTTAATCAAGACAACTGTTAGTTGATCTCACACTGATATCTGACACTCACAACGAAACCAAGCACGTACACACATGCATGCAGATACATGCGAACAAAAAGTGTGTTAACGTAATGATCAAAATGAACTGTGTTTAGTCTTCTCAGTCAGGATAATGCACATGGAAGGCTTTTGCATCCATTTATTTTACATCTCAAACACACACACACACACACACACACACACACACACACACACATACATACTGTACATTCACCCACAAAATACAACATTGTGCTTATTGTGAGTTCAAGGTTGCCATATTACCATTCAATATCCAGACAGATGGCAGTGAGGAAAGCCTGTTAGCTGCATATGTTACTTGTCTTTTGTTTATCGAGATGAAACAGAGTATGCATCCATTTGTTCCTTCAAAGAGCATAAATAGCACTCATATGGTCTTCTATGTACACACGTGTATATGCATACACAATGAGTACACATTGATGGTTAACCGCATTAACCCACACAAAGCCTAAGTAAAGACACATGAATGATTTTTGGCTCATTTCATTGCGTTTTATAGAGCTGCTCAATTATGGCAATCATGATTATTTTAGACAATATTGAGATCATGATTATTTAACACAATTACTCATTGACTTTGTAAACATCATGCATTTAGAAAGAACATTTTGTAGGCTACATTTTCAAGTTAAAAGTATCAAACTGGTGCACTTTGAGACCAAAATTAAGAGGCTTGTAAATAATTTTGTGCTCAATTAACAACCCAGTTTCCAGAACGCTTCTGCATAACACTGATAAGTTGAATGGCGATGTTTCTGAACAAATAATGTCTCATAAATACGTTTCATATCAACCTTGTATCACACTGGCAGAAAAGCAATGCCGCTTGGTTAATGTTGTGAAACGATTGGTTAGGTTTAGGCAACAAAACTACTTGGTTCAGGTTAGAAAAAAACATCATGGTTTGGATTAAAATAATAATATAACAACGTAACGTAACAACACAAAACAAAACACAAAACCACTATAATTAGGTTTAGGGAAGACATGGTTGGGCTTAAAACTATTACGTTTGTACAGTGAAAATGACACTGAACATTGTGAAACGAACAGCTGATTGTAACGTGACTCACAGGACACGAACAGCGGTCTCCTGGATGAAAGTCTTGTGTTTGTTCGACCCATCCACCTCCCCTCCTACCCCCCGGTGTGTCTCTTTTCACTATTTAAACTCTGTCACTTGCTCTGACCAAATGTAAAAATGTTGCCATAGTATCCCTGGTTTGCAGAAACGTCCAATGCCAACATCTTTTCCTGGCGACTGGGCTGCAATTAAACAATGTAATCACAAACGCCTAGGTTGTATAGATATGAATGGGGATGACATGACAAAAAAGTCACACCAACAAAGCATGGTAAACAAAACGAGGTCCGTGGTTGACGGTCGTGCTGGGAGCAGGGAGGTCCATCTCTCCCAGCAGGGAGAGAGGGCATGTCGAGTTCACAGCCCCGGGGAGCGGCGAGGTCTGAGTTAGGGGTGTTGTAGGCTTTTCCAAGCCGACCTAGAACCAGAGATAGTGAATCGCCATGGAGGATATGTGCCTGGCGAGGGCCAGCCAGCGGGCAGCAAGTAAAGGAAAGGGACCCAAGACAAAACAAGAGCATCATTGCAAAACAGAATATGGCATAATAATAATTTTATCTTGATTATCTTGTTTTCATAATCTAATAAAAAATAGAATTTATACTTGCATTTTGTTTTTCTGTCTTATAAACAAATCTGAATAAATATCAGACAGACACAGATGCACAGAGTCAGCACAAACAAAGTTCAGCTCATCATCCAGAGAGACTGTGGTCTCACGGCAGACTTTCATAGACTCCCTAAACGCTTCCTTTATTTTCCCTTTTATTCTCTTCAGTGCCCAATGCCCCCGATTTTGTCAGTGCTTTTGTGTCTTTTATGCAAATGGTTCATTAAGAAACATAAAAATGTTTAAAGTCAGTGCACTGCCTTCACTTCCAGAGGCATTTATGATTGTTCTTTCTTTTCATTTGCTTCAACAGAAAGTTAGTTCTCTGTGCCTCTGATGGTCGGTGACTCCAAGTCTGTCACCAATGGTTTGCCAACTGCTGTTTGTAGAAATCCCAGTTCTCAGCTTCAGATACTGTCAAATGTGCTGCGGAATTGCTGGCTTTCACTGGCACAGCTCTCTGGTTCAGTGGCTGCAAGAGCGTATTACTGTATGATCTGCTGTGAGCACAGAGAGGAGTGGAAAACACTGTTACTCTTACTTTGGTACCAGTAAACAAAACAGCTTAACAGCTCAGTTGTACAGAGTTTGTTAGGATGAAGGGGTAGTTAAAGGTGTGAAATGCAGCATGTTGGATTTTAAGCATAAAGAAGAAGAGATTTTCAGAAATTTGATGTATGCTTGCTGTAGTTGTGTTGTGTGCAAGTGTGCAAGCTGAATGAAGTATCAGTTGAAGCTCTGAAGACTGAGAGGAGTTTAAATGTAAGTGTTAAATGAAGAAATTTAAATCCTGACAGGAATTAGTGTCAGTTCACGTCAAGTTAAAGTTCTTAAACTTCATAGCCGTTTCCTTATAATAATGAATCCCATTTCTTCATAAATTGAAGGCGTGTGCCAGCTGATCCCAATCACCCTGCCAATCCCCATGAAAGGGCATGAGACTGTAGAGCCGTGTGCACACACAGAAGCTCAAGAGAGAGAATTAAGTCAAGAATGGTCAAATGAAAGTCTAAAGAGGCAAATCGATAATCAAGTAAAAATAATGATGAATGGTGTTGAAATAGAAAGAGTGTATGAAAGTGTATGTATTTTTCTCTCATAGTTCCATACATTACCTACTGTCTTGAGGTATGGTGAAACACATACCAAAACCACTACTAATTACATGTTCATGCTACAGAACAGAGCTATAAGAATTGTTAATCAATCGGATTAATACAAACCAACCAATTGTTAACTTATATGTTTAAAAGTTTGTGGTCTAGTTGATGTTAAAAGTGAAAAAATAATATGCAAAGCATGAAATCATTTGCTTCCTAACTGTATTCAGAGGTTGTTTGAATTTAGAGAGAGTATGTATTCAGTCAGGGAAATAGGTTTGTTTAAAACAAGGAATTACAAATGAGTAGTTCAGTTTGCAGATTAAAGAAAATGTTTAAAAATAAGGTGGTAAACACATAAAACTGATGTATGATTGTTATTTTGTATGAAACATTTGGAACTTTGTTTTTGTAAAGCTAGTAGTGAAAGAGTTAAGTGCTATTGAGTAGCTATAATAAACTTCAGCTTACATGTTTTTGGACAGTATTTTTTTGTTTTCCCTTTAATTTAATGCCTTATTGATATTCATTTATTGTTAAGTCCATTATTTTTAAACCAAAATAAATTATTACTACTATTACTACAAATGTAGAAAACTGTTTTTTTAAAATAGTTCTGAAGTGGAGGTAGTGACGTCTGAAGTGAACGCCAATCGAGCTGTCATATTTAGTAGCATCAGTAGTGGATATAAAATAACACAAAAAAAGATGCATGGGATATAACTTGTTCAGTGTTTAGGTGTTAGTATAGTGTTTATTTATTGTATAAGACCACAATGCTTTGTACAATAATTAAAATAATTATTACAAATTATTAAAAATATTATTATAATTTGAATCCAACTGTAGAATTTTGAATTTAAGTTATTTTGCACAAACATGTCAGTACTCAAATGTGTGTAAGTATGCTCTTGAGTGTGCGTGGATTCTGTTATTACCTAGGAACAAATTAGAAAACATCGGTGAATGCCAGAATCTTCATGAAAAATGCGTTTTTAAGAATAAATTTCTTCTAAATCGTACACACTGGTCCTTTAAGTCTTGTTATACTGTCATTTGCTGTCTCGCTTTTTAGAAGATAAACATGATGGAAGTGATTGGTTAAAATAGACTTTTCACTCCTTCCACCATCTGTCATTGCCAGAAACTCGTACAGCTTATCATCAGTTGTCGTGGAAGAACCGTGCCTTCTTCATGTTTTGTGACACGGACCAGTTTGTCATATCTGCATCCGAACTCCAAATGCACTGCAGAGACCAGGAGAGGCTGCCAACTCAGACTGAGACTGGAAATGGTTGGAGACAGGCTTGTACCCTGACCTGCAATCCATCAGTGCTGAACTGGAACTTTAAAAGCTTTTCAGCGTTTAATGTCAGATATGAGCAACTACTCAAGGCACGTCGGTAGCCATTTCAATTTCTCACCTTTCAAAAGTTGCCTCTTAAAATTACTGCTTTTAATTTTAAGGACCTTTTTCTGCTCGGTGACAAAAGAAACCTTTTAAAGTTTGAAAAGGTTAGCTGTCACCTAATGACCGGGGATCGTAGGAGAAGTGTTCCTACCAGAATAATACATTCTTATTGTGTCCCGGACGTTGTTCCCACTTGGCTTATGCCTCGTACAATTTATCATAAAGTGTTTGCGTATTTCCATAATTGTATTTAATGTGCATAAACTGCACTTCTCTAGTGTTAAAATAAACACAGATGTTAAAGTGTCAAACCGCATCAGCTGTGGGTATAGCACTAAAATTGAAGATGTTAGGTTAAGCATGCCATGCTAAGTCAGAACACGTCAGATCTCTTCACCTTTTACTGAAAATGGCACAGTTTTTAGTAGGGCTGTCCTTGACCAAAGAAATTGTTATTCGTCCAACAGTCATACAATTTTGTCAACTAATCCAACCTTTTTCATGTCAGGGACCCCTAAATTGATACAAATTTGGACATGGACCCCGATTTCATAAGATTTTGTTTCAGGGACCTCCATCTGAAAAGATTTTGGTTGTTAGATATGATTAAAGCCAGAATTGTATAGTTGTCAACTACAGTTGAGGAGATAACCATGGAGTAAGGGAAAACTATTATCAGAATAGTCACTCTTGTGACTCTCACATTGGGCTCACTTATATAGTAAATTGAATAGAGAAAATAAACTATTCCCCGTGTTTCTGGGGACCCCCTGGAACTCCCTCTAGGATCCCTGGGGGTCCCCAGACCCCTGGTTGAGAACCAGGGAACTAATCGATTAGTTGCTTTAATCTAATTTAGTGTAAATTTGGGGCATTATTTAGCCTCTTTCTTGACAAAGTAGTATGACATGGCTGGTACCAATGGATGGTTTTCTAGTTTGATATGATGCCAGTATCTTCACTCTAGGTTTAAAACAGCATGTTACAACCTCAAAATGGCAAGTTACATTAATGCATTAAAGAAATATGTGGCATTACAATTAATTTTCGTTATTATTGCGTTTGACAGCCCTATAGTTCAGATAGTTCAGTATGTCAGTCACATTGCCATCCCAAGAGCAGGTACGAAATACAACATATCTTGAATTGAATCCGTGTCACCAGAGTCGAAGGCAAATATTGCAGGTATATGGTCTACAGATACATGAAACTTCACAATGCCACCTTCCTCTGCTCTATATTAGTGTCAGAGAGTATCTTTCATTCACATTGGGGAATGGATTCCTCTCACATTTTATGCACAGAACCCACATTTCCATTTTAAGATATACTCGTTTCACAGAACAATTTAAGAAAGCAGTTCCATCTGTAACATTATGCACAAACTAAGCAGCCATAGTGTCCTCTTTGAAACTAATATTTGAAACCAATATGAGGACAGCAGGTCAGCATGTTAGTAAACTAGCTCACAGAGTGATGTAGTAATGATCAAGGACAGGACCTGGCTAGTAAAGAATACAATGTGAAGTGCATGACTGAAGCCCTGGAGGGTGCTGTGCAAAGGCTAACAGCGCTGGCTGCCAGGCTGAGGAGATGTACCAGAGAGGCAGAGGCCGAAGGGATGAATACTTTTCTAAGGGCACAGGTTTTGCTGAAAAAAATGAAAAGGGACATATGGTTGGTTGGGCTGTTCAACGACAGTAAAAGAGACATAACAAACAACAACAGCTTGAGCGCTGCACCACAGGGACTTATTCATATTGTACTTACTGAATGTTAAATTCTAAATAATGAAGTACTGGGATAAAATATAGCAGGCTTCTGAGAGAAAGAGAAAATATTGTGTTAAAATGCATGTCAAATTCTACCACCTTTTATTTGCATTATCACTAGGGCTGTCAAACTTAATGTGACAATAACACGTTAACGTAAATTAATTGTAATGCCACTTATTTCTTTAACACATAAATGCGACATGCTATTTTTAGGCTGTAACTCAGTTTTAAAGCTAGAGTGAAAATACTGGCATCATATGAAACAAGAAAACTTAATGAATCCATTGGTACCAACCATGTCATACTAGCTTGTCGTGATGGAGGCTAAATAACGCTCCAAACTTACTTTAAATTTTGGCTAAGAAAAACTGACATGGCCATTTTCAAAGGGATCCCTTGACTTCTGACCTCAAGCTATGTACATGAAAATGGGTTCTATGGGTATGCTGAATGTAGTACCTGTGAGGGTTTCTGGACAATATTTGTCATTGTTTTGTGTTGATAATTGATTTCTTATACTTGACAAGTCTTCCTTTAAGGTGCACTTATTCACTTAGAGTTAGATGAGAAGATTGACACCCCTCTAAGACATTAAAGTGGTGTTGATGTTCTCATCTAATTCTTGGCAGGAAAGTATCTTGTTTCCCAAAACGCCAAACCTTTGCTTTGATATGTGCATAAGCTGTAGATTGTTGCTGGAATTGTATGTCTCCATTTCAATACTTGATCAGCACAAACGCACCATTTTTCGCACCACCTTTCTCTACGCCACTGTCACACAACTTTAATTTGATTACAGCTAGTTTAATTATGCCCCTACAATCAGTATGCAATTATACACTGTGGCCCTGTTCTCCATGGAGCCAGCTGTAGTGCAGCATCAAACCAAGAGCCAAACCACCAAAAGCTGTAACTGATCAGTGCTGGGAAAGGTGTGAGAAAGACTCATCACATAACACCAGTGGTCTGTGCTTAACAGACCCGAAAGTAGATGACTGCAGGCTCGCCAAACAGGAGGCAGTGACCATCAACAGGAGCAGGCATCCAACAGCAGGTCATAGACACCAAGAGCTGGATAGCAGTTATCCATCTATCCATCCATCCATCATATAGCCGATACTGACTCAAATAGCTGGATCAGATATCGTGACAATGGGGCCGATCTATTGAATTCAGTTCTATGTTTATATACTATTTACATTATATACTGGAATTTTAATTCCTGTTTAAGCCATCCATCCATCCAGTGACAACAGACAATTCTTCAAATCCTTGATATTAACACCTTGATTACTGTTTAATTTCCATGGCAGGACAGACAAAGCTGGCCAGTAATACCTGTGATACTGGTTCCCAGTGTTAATGTGTTAGTCCATTTGCATAGTTACATCTTCCAAAAAAAAAAAAAAAAAAAAAAATCATTATGAATAATTCATTGTAGTTGGCAGCAACAATTTGGGCCAAGATCAATTTCAATTTCTGAGCAATAAATTTCATTTTTAGCGTTGCACTTACCTTTTTAATGAATTCGGTTTTACAATTTGGCCTCTGCTCCTCTCACGCCAGGCCTTTCAGCTACGGCCCTCTGTTTATATATTTCACAGTAACACCAGTATCATCAGCTGTGTTGCCATTTCATGATCAACATATTTCAACATTACTGCATAGTTCAAGCTGCAGTGTGTGACCTTCATCGTATTACTTAAATGTCACTATAAAAGTAAAGCAGTGCCTGTGATACCAAATCCATACTATCTTTGTCCTTTTGTCCTTTTTCTCCCACCTGAATTTTCCCCCTGTTACTTTCCATCCCGTCATTTCTCATTTAAACTCAAAAACATTCTGTCGTAGTACAATTTTAAAGTCTATCTCGAGTGCCTCAATAGGTGAATCTGGTCATTTCTATGATTAGTCTGTTTGCAGATACTGCATGTTCTATGCAGTGCAGAAAATAGCAGGTTGGTGTGGTGGAATGCGGCTTATAGCTAATAAAAGCTAATGTAAAATGGGCGAACCAATCCTGGCAGACTGTTTACAGACTGAGGTCCTTTATATTACTTCAGTGATTTGAGAAACTGGGAGATTAATTTCAGTATATCACAGCCTGTCATGGTTTATAGATTAATGAATGCTTATACCTAAAGTGGGGAATGAAATTCAGAGGTGAATGGGGGCAGTACTGTGTGGAAGTCAACTTTTTTTTGAGTGCGGAGTAATTTGTTTTTCACAGTGGAAGTCAGATTGGAATGCTCCTGGTCACAGCGTCTCAGCTCTAAAATGTGATGTGAATCTGAATAACTTGAGATAAAGGATGGAAAAAAAAATCTTGTTTTATGGAAACCAACCTTGATACGTGGGTCACCAAGATAAAAATATGGCACTGATTCGTACCAGGCTCCGCTATTGTTAATTGGAAGATAAAGCCTCGGCATGGGGAATACAGACTCGGAACACAACAATCAAAAGGAAATTAAATAACTGAAAATTAATTACTGTCTCATGTTGTTATCAAGGTGTTGCCACTATTGTGATAACGGATTGTTTTCGTTTCGTCGTATCTTACAGGCGTAGTGTAAGCGGTTCAATTCCCAATGAACAAGCAGTATTTGCCAGCACTGGCAATGACAATATGAAAATAAATCAATGGGGAATGAGAACTGACAAAGTCAACAGTTGGAAATATACATAATTTAAAGATTGGCTTTGACCAAACATGTTCAAATGTATACATTGATTGAATAATACATATTTTATAGCCTTATGTATGTGTATGTATATGTTAACAAACAATAATAATCTATTCTATTGCCATCCAACTACTTCACTTTTTTATCATAATTGAATATTTCTGGCTTCACCACTTGGCACCATCTGTCATTGCTTCAAAAATAGTATGGGCTGAGGACACATTGGTCTTCAATTGGTTCATGAAATCTTGCCAGAAAAGCTCGCTCTCCATATTACAAATAGATTGCTCTGAGTGATACGATATTTCTTGCATTTTCTGTTTCAAAATCAGCCCCTAAAATGTTCTTGTGTGATATCACCTTAGGTACGATGCAGGCTGCTTGATGAAGCTGTTGGTTTAATTGCACTCAAGCTAACTAGGACAGAGTGCTCACTGCCACCTTTGTTTTCCCAGAGATGTTCCTGAATAAGAACATTTTCAAACCTATTATCTGTCTGCTCTGATCCAAATTAGGGAAAGTGCTTCCGTGCTTGGCAGCATTTGCACAAAGGTTTTGGTGGCATTACACACAGCAAATCCTCAAGTGAGCCCGAATTTATCAAGAAAGCCACATGACAGCCGCCTTTTCCCTAAATGGTCTGAATTTTTTAATGGCGTTCTTAGGGTGTAATCAAATTAAATCAGTATCAGAGGGGTAGAGCATCATTGCTTTTACTGCCATTATGAGGTTCATAATATATTCTCATTCCGCTGCGAACATATTGGTCCAAGGTTGCTTTGAAAACACACTGAGATCTTTCTCAATGCAGTCTTGGTCTTGTATCCTGGACTCACATTTGTCCAAACAAATTCAGCAGAGGAGAAAACGGCTCCAGGGGTCAAAATAACTACTTTAAACCAACTGAGCGTGAAAATGCGCCAAGAGACTTTGGCAGTGGCATCACCTGAGTGGATTATTTTTTCTTTTTCTTTTTCTTTTTTTTTTTACATGACTAGGGCTTTAAGACAAACTTAAGACCATGTGATAAACTTTATAGAAATGTTTTGGTAGTATATGCCCACACAGTCTAAAAGTACTCTGTTAGGTTTAGGAATAGATTGACTTTGTTAGGCTTAGGCAACAAAATTACTTGGTTAGGTTTAAGAAAAGATAGACTTGGTTAGGTTTAGGCAACAAAACTACTTTGGTTTAGGAAAAGATCGACTTAGTTAGGTTTAGGCAACACAATTACTTGGTTAGGTTTAAGAAAAGATAGACTTAGTTAGGTTTAGGCAACAAA
Organism: Sebastiscus tertius; assembly: GCA_916701665.1. Taxonomy (NCBI): domain Eukaryota; kingdom Metazoa; phylum Chordata; class Actinopteri; order Perciformes; family Sebastidae; genus Sebastiscus; species Sebastiscus tertius. The sequence goes on from CAKAOH010023008.1 coordinate 14,955, forward strand.
ACTACTTGTGCTTAGAAAAAGATCGACTTGGTTAGGCTTAGGCAACATTATTACTTGATAGGTTTTGGAAAAGGTCGCGGTTTGGGTCAAAATAAGTCCGGAAGTGCGTAACTTAAGTACGGAAGTTATGTGACAAATAAATCCACTTTGATTTGTGGTTTCACACTGGACACTAACACCGGTCTCCTGATCCACCCATCCAGACGACTTCCTCCCTACGCGGCATTTGCCACACTTCATACATCCCGGTTCACAATTATGTGGACTACACATGAATTAATTTCTTGCTAACCATCACAAAAAAAGTGAAATTTGTGTCTATGTTCACGAATCATTACATTCAATTTTGTGACTATTTCACGAACTACTGTGCGACGGGGCTGTATATGCAAGGGCCTGTAGCAGTCAATCAGATTGTATTTATGCAAAGAAAACCACATCATTAAAAGAAACTGTCTGTTAATATGTTGATAACTTCTTTCTTCCGTGCCTCCTACTCCTCAGTGAAGGTCGCGTGCGTTGCTTAAATCATATTGCCTCCGTAGCTGCTCCCTAATTAAAGTGAGCATTGTTGTAAATAGGAGTAGCCTATTTATTTGTGTGTGTGTGTGGGTAGAGGCCACAGGGCAGCTTCCTCATGTCTCGCCTTTCTGCCGGCTTTTGCTGCAGCGGGATCAATTAATGTCTCTGTGTATGTATGTGTGTGTGTGTGTGTGTGTGTGTGTGTGTGTGTGTGTGTCTGTGTGTGTGTATAATTGTGAGTGCATATGGGAGGGTCAGTACACGCGTTTGGATCAAACGACTGTGTGCAAGTGTGTGTGTGTGTGTGTGTGGTGTCAGACCTCCGCTGTCTAACCGCTGGCCCGCAGCACCTCCTCTAATATGCTGAGCACACAGGAGAGCTCCTTTTTGCTCTGCTTCCTCTTCGTTACTTCTCTAGATCTCTTTTTTTTCTGTCTGTCTCGTGGACACATTTCCTTCTTTTTTTTTTCCCATGATGTAAAACACCAATGGGTGACGTCACTGTCCACTTCTTATATACAGTCTGTGTTCCTACTGTGTACTCCAAGACCATCAACCAGCACACAAACACGCTGTCTAATTTGTTTTCCACACCTCATCCACTCAACTTCCTTTCTTCCTATAATTTCCCTTTCTCCTCTTCTCTCCCTGTGGTTTCACACATCCACCTCCATCCCTCACTGCTATCTATCTCTCCCGACGTCTACACCAGCTGTTTTTTTTTTTTTTTTATTATTATCACGTTCCCATTTTTCTCTCCCTGATCCTTTCCCCTCCCCGTTCTTTCCACCCTATTACATTTTTTTTCCACAGTTGTTGATATATGCCTGCTTTATTCACCTTTTCTTCACTTATTCTTTCAGCGTCACTTTTTTTTTTTCAGGGGAGACTCATTTCATTCTGCCTCTGTTTCCCTCGCTCTGGCTCATGCTATCAATGTGAGTGATTGTGCAATCCGGCGGCGTGTTAAAGACATGAGGAGACTGTCAAACAGATCAATAGACAGTGTCTGAATATGTCTTCTAACCCCCCCTTCCGCACAACATTACTTAAACACACACATGTCGAAAAGAGAATTGCGGCAGTTACGCATGCATGCGAGAAAACAGACCAATGTATACACACACAAGCACAAAAAGCTCAAACAAAAATGGAATGTGCAGTGTCACATTTATTAAAAAAGAGGTTTATTTAGATATTTATTAGGGCTGTCAAAGTTAATGTGATAATAATGCAAATTTGTTTTCACGCCACTGATTTCTAGAACGCATTAACGGAACTTGCGATTTTTAGGTTGTAGCAGGCTGTAGTTTTAAAGCTAGAGTGAAGATGCTGCTATCATATGAAACTAAAAAACCTAGGGAATCCATTGGTACGAACCAATACTAGCTTGGAGGTTGAATGACGCTCCAAACTGACGCTAAGTTTTGGCGAGGAAAAACTGGCATGGCCATTTACAAAGGCGTCCCTTGACCTCTGACCTCAAGATAAGTGAATTAAAATGGGTTCTATTGGTACCCACGAGTCTCCCCTTTACAGACGTGCCCACTTTATGATAATCACATGCAGTTTAGGGCAAGTCAAAGTCAAGTCAGCACACTGACACACTGACAGCTGTTGTTGCCTGTTAGGCTGCAGTTTGCCATGTTATGATTTGAGCATGTTTTTTTTATGCTAAATGCAGTACCTGTGAGGGTTTCTGGACAATATATGTCATTG
>CAKAOH010023009.1:0-11370 GCA_916701665.1 Sebastiscus tertius
TATATATAAATAATAACAACAATAACAATAACAATACAGTAAATATATTTAAAAAAATAGAGAGGTCATGTAAGTCCCCTCTACCACAGAAAAATGTTAGCAGACATCTAAAATAAAGCCCTAAACATCTATTTTTGATTTTCAATTTGATTCGTTTTGCACAATTTAAGACTATACAACATAACATAACAAAAACAAATAAAAATAAATAATATACAGTGCAGGAAGAGGCAAAAAAAAAACCACTGGGCTTATCTGAAGCCTCCACCTAGAGACGAGATTAATATAAAGAAATAATATGACTACATAATAGATGTGAAAAGCTACTCCATAATTTGGTTCCCCTAAATCTTATGGATAATTGACCTCTACTAGTGAGGAATTTAGGAGGATGAAGATGTAGAGATTGACGGGTTGAGTAAGAATGGACCTGAGCTCGGGTCATAGAGGACATGTATTGACATGGATCATCCTTCGTGACCCGTTTGTTTGTTCATCTTTTGCAGGCCTGTGTTGAGCTGCAGAGCCCCCCTGGATCTTCACCAGACAGGAGAACCACCTGCTGTGCCCAGTTGTTTCATTTGTTTACATCTCTGTCGCCAGTGGGGGAGGCTGTACTCAAATAGAAAAAGGACATCTGCAGCAAGGACCTGTCTTTATTTCCAGCACAGCTGCTTTTTAAGGACTTTACATTCATTTCCTTGGGATTAAATCAACATGAGAAACCGATTGATGGTGAAAATAATGAAATTCATTGGTATTATTGCCCATGAGGGCAACGTCAAGATGGCCACTTGTACTTGTATCGATTCTGGGTTCAGTGTGAGGAGCTCCAACCCCTAGTTATCTTGATGAAGGCCTTTTTCTGACAAAAAATAAAGGGCCACTTGGGGCCAAGAGGTGGGAGTGCCGCGCCTCCTCTGCCATCTGCTCTGCCCTCTGATTTCAACCGTTTGATAGATTTCATCGCCTTCCTGACTTCAAGATGGAGCTCTTCTTCAACCCTTTCGACAACCTGGTGTGTATCCTGCTGGGCATCTCCTTCACAGTGTGGTTCACCCTGCTGCTGGTCTTCATCATCGTGCCTGCAATCTTTGGGGTGTCCTTTGGCATCCGACGTCTTTATATGAAAACCTTATTAAAGCTCTTTGAGGTAAGCTGCACAATGGTTCAACTGCTTTCTGTTTATTTGAAACTGATGAGTGATGATTGAAGCTGAGGGTGGAGTGGAAACACTGTATGCACACACTGTAAAAGTCTCACGGTGTGTCCTGTAAAACACACTGTCATAGTACAAGCTGTTGTTTCCGTTCTTCAAGGACAGCCCATATTTACTTTGGCTGTCTGCCCGTTCAATCAACACTCCACTTCAACCGTCATTTTTGCTTCTGGAAACCTGTATAAAGTATACATTTTAAGGTTGTAGTTCTGGTGAAGTAAGTTTTTTTAGAGAAACTGCAGGCCTGCATTTCAGGGCATTGGTTAGGTGCCAGCTGTACATTTAGTATCCAGCCAGTGGCCATTGTATTCACAGTCTTATACAGATTAACATCACAGCCACAGCGCCATTCTTCCCTTGTTATGTAACCGGAGCAAACAGTGGTAAAGACCTTGTCAGTAACTGTTGTCTGTGACATGGCTCCAACAGCCCAGATTATTGCTTACTGATATGCAGTTTACGCTTTCTAGAAATGAGTTTGAATCACCAGTGATGTCAGTAATCCACCAGCTTCATCATTGGGCAGCGAGGCTAGTTCAGGATGTCAGTATTTACCCTTCAATGTTCTCCTCGCCTATTTGATTCCAGACACTGTTATCCAGTTTCTCTCCTCCTGCTATCTCTGGTGCATCTTCTACTAGTTCTTCACTATCTGCTCTAAGGAGGTACAGTACATGCTGCAAAGTGATCACTTTGCAGCATGTACTGTACCTCCTTAGAGCAGATCTTCTTGTGCCAGAAATAAATGGACCGGAGGGAGATATGAGGGACGTTCTTAGCTCATGATTCTAGTAGCAACCATGAGATTTAGAGAAAAGGTCAAAGGACGGATGCAGTAACGACTGAGCAAACCTGAAGCAGTGTTTTATGGTTTGTTCTATTTGCATGTGTCATTGCTTGCAAAGATCTCCATTTCAGACTTGAGTTAAACATTTGGTTGCTCAAGATAGTTTGTGTTTCTGTTAGCACATCAGTGTGACAAAAAAAATCACAATTTCCTGCTAACTGAAGCTAAAGTTATTTGTGCTGCAATCCCACATCTGTAATATATTATACGGGATAGGAACATCCCCCTTGACATGCAGCTCTGGAGCCACATACTAGCATGATGGACTCACTTTATTTTGTTCCAGCTCTCTGTGCTCCTCCTCTCTCCACCCAAAGAATCCTTACTGTCAACTGCAGCTGCATGTTAATACGGTGACTCAGTATCACTACTTGTCACGACACGATTTAAAGGACACTGTAAATGAAAGCAAAAAGGAATGCACGATAGGCTGGTTACGTAATGAGTAATTATGACCAGCATATATGAATCAAATGCAGATATCACTGCCGTAGGCTACATGTCTTAAGTCTTCAAATAGTCCGCTTTTTAAGCTGTTTTTGAAATGTCTTTAGGTTCAAGTTGGTTGTCATCGTGCAACTCTGAAACATAGTTATAGACAAAACGGGTTTCAGTTTTCCTAAAGCCATAAAACATGTGTATCTACAGTTAATGTAAAGTACGCAGAAATATGGAAATTGTGATTTAGAGATACAAGTTTTTTTGCAGCATGACTTTTGCGAGCAACGTCACTGAGTCATTCAACATTCATCGAATTTTCCTGCAAGTGCCCTGGGCCAATTCCTGTGTTTTCGACATGCATGCCTGCCTTCAATTACTATATTTTAGTACAATTCCCTATCATTGATTGGTGCAGACAAGCCTTGGGGAGTTGTTATGTGCTGTGGTATGAACTGTAGTCTGAGACTTTTTTGGCTAAGTGAAACACACGTAACACCTCCCAGTCCTGCTTGATTTACAGCTGGAACACTGTGTTCTTTTCCTGCCTCTCAGTGAACACTGGTTTGTTTTTGTCTACATACTGAAGAGGGAGAAGTGGGCATTATGATGTTAGTGTCTAAGAGCAAGGCTGTGGTCACAGATAAGCCACAGATATTATTGGCCCAACTTCTGAGAATTCAGAATCTAGCTTCCTCAACTTTGTTGAAGTTTTGCACCCTGACGCTTTGTTTGTTGTTGTTGTTGTTTTATGACTGTGTGTTTCAGACTCACAATAACAGTTTAATTAACATTCCTTTTGTTAATTGGTTGATGAAGTAACATGAGCTGCATTCTGTGTAATTTGGGACATTATTTTTACACACCATTTGTTCTTTCTTTCTGTGTTTAGTGGGCTACACTAAGGATAGAGAGAGGAGCGAAAGAGAAGAATCACCTCTTGTACAAACCCTACTCAAATGGTAAGCTGTGCTATCGGTGTGCATGTTCAGTAGGTGTATTCGTTTTAGAGACGAGTGTTGCTGATCATCCTTTCTCTCTGGACTGTTCCAGCTATCATTGCCAAGGAGCCCACCTCCTTGGAGGAGGAGATCAAGGAGATCCGGCGGAGCGGCAGCAACAGAGACCTGAACTCGGCCCCCGAGTTTGAGATGTCTGACATCTTTTATTTTGCTCGGCGAGGAGTGGAGAGCATCATGGACGATGAAGTGACCAAGCGGTTCTCTGCTGAAGAGTTGGAGTCCTGGAATCTGCTGACCCGCAGCAACAACAACTTCCACTACATCAGCCTGAGGCTGACCGTCCTATGGGGGCTGGGCCTGCTGATCCGCTACGGCTTCCTGCTGCCTCTCAGGTATCAGCAGCACCTCCAGCATACATTTTTGTGTTCAAAATCACGTTGATAAAACCTGAGTTGTTGTTTTTTTTTTTTACAATGTTTGGTACATCTACCCAATGTTACAACATTGACTACTTTTACATGCACAAAATATTCAGTTTTTTGCCCTCATTCCAAAAAAGACAATATTCCTACTAAGCTGTTTACATGGCTAATGAAAATTAATATTCCCGTTAACATGCAGCTGTGCATACTTCGACCATGCGTACACAGCCTCCCTCGCTCATTCCTTCAACCACCTTCTTAAAGGTCGGCATTGCAATATTTGTGCATATACAATAACCTGTTGATATGTCGACTAGTTGGTTTGTGAACAACGCACAGAGCTGACTGCAAACAGGCAAGAGGTCGTGTGTCGCAAACTGCCGTAAAAACCCTCAATTGAGATGCATATTCTGAATGTGCTGTATACATGTCCAAAGAATGCTCCTAAAACCTGAATAATATCAACATATCCCACATGTCGTAATTCGAAAATGCTCCATTCGAAACAAGGCCGCATTCAGAATATCAAAAGGGAATATGCTGTTTACATGACCCGTATCAAATTTCCAAATATTGTCCTATTTGGAATAATAGTGTAATATTCGTGTGCATGTAAACGTAGTCAGAGTTACACTGGCAAATATCTTTGTCTCCATCAAATATATGTCCACCCAGTGAGGTGGTGTGACTCTATTTGAGGAGTCACATCTGAAGTAGAATAATGTGCCTACTGTGCATGATGGGTAGTCCGTGATGGCTGGGAGTTTGAGGGATTACCACTAAAAACACAAAGCCAGACCAGCCACAGAACAATTACCTGTGAATGTTCATGGGGGCTGGAGGCAATCCCACATGCATTAGACAATAAGTAGTGTACAGGACAGGTCTACGGTCCATCACAGGGCTAACACATACACATTCATGGTCAATTTAGAGTGCAACGCACCTGTAAAAAATGATTAGATAGATTTGGGCAGACTGCATGGGGTGTCAGACCGCTCTAACACACAACATTAAGTGTTGGCACATGAAGTGAGTTAAAGAGGGAGATCCTCATTGGAGGTCAGCTTAGACAGTCACAGGGACAGTGACTCAGTACTAAGCCTGGCTGGCTCGTTTCCAATCGCCAGTGGGGAGACGAATCAGGCCACCGCTGCACAGACACATCATTCTAGTCTCCCATCCAGTTAATACATTCTCTCATTCAGCGGTTGTCTCGTTGAATATTGACCTGGCTCACTGACTAGCATGAAACCGTCTCCTCTCTCTAGTGTTTGTCTAATCTGTGCCCAATTTAATCAGCACCTTCTCCAACCCTAGATGATTGGTTCATCCAGATTAAGTTCAACCTGTTGGCCAGTTTCATCTCCTAATATGCCCTCCCGCAGGCTCTAGAGTTTATTATCGGTTTTATTGGAATGTCCTCACCGGCTGCGAGCGACAAAGCGCTGTGTATCTGTGCCGTTATGAGCTGAACTTTTGTCAGACGCCTTGGTTGTTTCTATTTATTCCTGTTGCTCGCGGTGAAAGCGCCGCAGCTGAAGAGGAATGGCTGATTCGTGAAGTTGAAATGAGGAGTTATCTCTACTATACCTCCTCATTTCACTACAAACACCTAAATAAGGTGACAGCTGGTTGGATGGAGATCACCAGGAGATCGCCTGAAATTTTACTCAGGCTTTTCAGTAAATATCGCAGTATAAAACCTGGGCTTTCTGTTTAAGAAAAACAAACATCAGACGATAGCAAGTACTACTCACCCATCTTTTAGTGGTTACGACTCTTGTCTGATCTTGAGCGCACAGCTAATGGGTACGTGGTTTGTTTACATGGCGTGACAGAAGTGCATAATTAACGGTGTGTGGAAAGAGTGTCTGATGTTGTTATAAGTAGATAAAGAGACTACAAATCTATCTTCTCATCTTGTTGGTTTCTTATTCTGTCAATAAGAAGACACAACATGGTCGATATTATTCATCATTACAATAAATTATTGGTTCTGCGTTATTATAAAAAATATAATGTGCATTTCTAGGGGGTTCAGTGACCCTCCCCCCCGAACCAACGCAAACTGCGTCTGTTGTTTTAGTATTGTTAAACCAAAAGGTGGAATCCGTCCTCTCTGTGTTTTACAGCTATGATGTTGCTTGTTTAAAGTGTCCCTGATATTAGGTGTAACCTGCCTGTCTGTCTGTCTTCCAGGGTAACTCTTGCCTTCACTGGTGTCGGCCTCCTCGTGTTCCTCACCTGTGTCATTGGGCTGCTGCCAAATGGAAGGTAAGACTAATGATGACAAGCTGGTCTGTTTTAATTGATCAAAAACAAATAGATTTGCCGCCTTGACACGCAAAGTACATCATGCTCTTGTGCGCTCCTTCTTGCAGGATGAAAAACTTTCTGAGTCAGCAAGTCCATTTGATGTGCTACAGAATATGTGTCAGAGCTCTGACTGCCATTATAACCTACCATGACAGGTAAGGGACCAACGCACGTTGTGGCCATGAACCCACTCCAACAGTGTTATTGTAACACAGCAGTAGTGGACTTCCTGGCACAATGTTTACAGTCCTTATCAGATAAGGACAGGAAGTATAAAAGGGAAGATGGAGCACATGTGGGAGTTATTCAGTCCATAATAGGCTCTGTGATACAGTATGCAAACACATGAGATTATTCACTCATGTAATCTAATTAGGTCAGATGCTCATAACTTGCGATAATGATGTCATTAGAAATAATGGAAGCAAAACAATGATTCATAACAGACCCATAGCAGCCAGACTGGTTTCCTTTCACCATACACACTGGCAGAGCTGCATGTTTTTTTATGTTTATATTATACATGTTTATATGTTTTTTTTATTTTATTTCTAACTTGAAAGTTACCTGAAGTAAATATTGTAAATCCACACATTGTGGCTTATAACATGCATTTTTTCCCCTCTTTGTATGGAGGTTCTTTGCAATGTTCCTGCAATACCCAGATCTTACTCTGACTTTGCCACCAGTTTGGTCAATCTTTATCAAACAGGGTTAGAGTGAGGTGCTGCTGCTGGTTGATTGCTTTTCTGTTTTTTAACGCTGCTGCTTCAGTGTTTCCCTGCGGTTTCTCAACTTCTTGGTCAATTTCTCCATTTCTTTTCTGCCTTGGTGTTTCTGTGCTTTGACAATCTATCTCAAGTTCTCACTGAAATTATTGAGAAATGTTGTATGTTAAAATGTTTCCTTTTACTTAATAACTAATCGCATGTAGCCGCACCTCTGGCACATGGGTACAAAAGTGTAGAAGTGTCGCTGTTGATTATTGACATCACAAAAAAAATCCAGTGTTATTGGGACAGAGCTCTGCACTGATGCTCACTTGTTCACTGTTGTGGAAGTAGCTACATTTGACAAACGTAAACCTAATGTGCATAAAATGACAAATAGTGTCACTGGTCGATGGTACAAATTGTATCGTAAGAGTTTGACGTTCTAAAGGATTATGCATTTGGTAAAACAAAGTTTTAACCTAAGGTAACAAACATTTCAAGAGAAAGCATGTTGCTGATACTGATAGCTTTCCAAAGCAGAAGTAACCTTCTGAACAATTTCATTTTTGATTTGAAAGTTCTCCTAAATTAGAATCCAGAGGGATATAACATAAAAACCCAAGCCACTCAAATGCTGCTCGTCTTGTCCACATGGTCTCATTCCTCTTCTTTCTCGAACATGATCCGCCGTAGACCTCTTGCCTCGACAGGAAAGGGGTCTATGTGAGATTACATAACGACAGATGAGTTATCTTTGGCGAGCAGAAACCAGGGTGTGTTAGCACTTGCAATGTGAGCACCCAGAGTGTGAGTATGAAGGGGAGAGTGCCTGAGGGTGGCTTGACTCAGACTGTCCACATTCATATTCATTGCAGCAGGCATATGAGCCGAGGTGAAGCACAAAAACCCTCGTCGGTGATGCTTTCTCATACACAAAGCCAAGGCACACTCAATCAAGCGACAGTCATTTTGTAAACACAAAACACAATGCTTGGAGCAGCTGCTGCGTTCACATAGCTGTTTTGCATGCATATGTTTCACTATCCTGAATGGAGCCAAAATTATGCACCAGTGTTATTATCAAAGTGGATATTAATGGTAGTGAGGCTTTTTTTTGACATTTGAATATAGTAGAGTAAGAATCTTAAGAGGAACATGATACAGTAGATGGAGCTTTTATAGAGAGGAGGGGCACTTGCAACAGGATGTGGAGGAGGAAGTTGGTTCTTTATTTGTCAATCATCTGCAGTTTATAACAGCTGGTTTTGTTTTTGGTTCACGGCAGTGCAGGCTCGACTGAATCTGAAGTTAAACTGTTTGTGGCGGTACTGATTTCCCCAGACTGTAGTTGATCAGTCAGAAGACTGAAAAACAGTTCCCATCCACATAATAATATAAAATAAAATGCCTCCTTAATAATGATAATAATAATGAACAAATGCCTCTATAATAACAAACAATTAAGGAAACTGAAATATTGGTTTTATTTTTCCTTTTACCCTCCTTTTAAAGTTTCCCCAAATTAAATACACTAAAAGAAATGGGTATAAAGACCTGCAGACGTTAGGCTATCGTGAGGCAAACCAGATTCTTGCACAAATAGCACCTAAACGTCTTAGGGCAGGTAACCCAATTGATTGGTATTTATTTTGTTTCCCCAACTAGGATAGTCAGTACTCCCAATAAACAAAACACAAAGAGCACAGAATCTCAAAAGGGCCTAAAACAGACCAGAGTTTCTGGTTTGGCTGATAACACATGTTGCATTGAGTGAAGGAGAGATCAGAATAACACTGGGTGTGCAGTTTCCCTCCTCTTTTAAGCCTTACAGAAAGGGTGTCGTTACCCCCTGATTGGCCAAGAGGGGAATGCACCAAGCTGCTCTCAACTATCATTTAAGAGCCAGTACCCACACCCTGTGCAACAGGTGAACTGAATAACCCTCTAATCACTCAGCAATTCAACCAAAAAACACCAGAGAAAAGATAAATGACAGCAAGCACCAGAGAATTGGCAGCTGCCACATGTTGAAATGACCTCAGAGTTTGAGTTTGGAACGTTTGGTTATTTTCTCATATCTGGAGGCGCCAGCCAAAATAAAAAATAGTTTCTTATTAGAATGTGAATTTGCATGATAATTCAGATTTTACTTGTCATTACCGTGTGAAATCATAAGTTAGAGAAATAATGTACAAAATTCTATTATTGATTGATTGATTGATTGATTGATTGATTGATACAAATACTACTAGTAATAAATAAATAGTACTCATATGTGAGATAGGAATCTGTACCATTTTTTGCAGCCTTCTGAATGTCTGCCATCAAGGCCTGGCTTTTTGTGACACGTATTCCTCTCTACTCTGTCTGGGGCTAAAAATACACAAGTGACTCTCTCTATTTAAGATTGTAACTCTATCTTTGGAATGGCTATTCAGTAGGTTCAGGCCCTGCATGCTCTGGGGGTCAAACCTTTTAATATATCCACCATGGGTTGCTTTGTTTACACCTAGGAAGACCAAAACGTCCCCACATTTCTATGGAAAATAGTTTTGACGTCTGATTGCTTTGTTCTTTGTCATATTGTTTCTGTTCTTGATACTTATCTAATCCTCCAGGAAGTGCCTTTGTAATACATAGCTGAACAGTCTTCCTGTTTCCACTTTTTACAGTGAGAATAAACCCAAGAATGGAGGTATCTGTGTCGCCAACCACACCTCACCCATCGATGTTATCATCCTGGCCAGCGATGGTTGCTATGCTATGGTAACTATACTGCTGCTTAGCAGGAAGCTACAAAAACATTGACACTGGCCACTTTATCCGTGGCAGCTGCTTGTCTGTTGAAATGACGTTTGTGTTTATGTTGTGTCCTCAGGTTGGCCAAATTCACGGTGGCTTGATGGGGGTCATTCAGAGATCCATGGTCAAGGCCTGCCCACACATTTGGTTTGAACGCTCAGAAGTCAAAGATAGACATCTAGTGGCCAAAAGGTAGCATTACAACCTTTGTTTTTTCCCTGTTTAGTTATTGTACAATTTTTCCCCTCAGCCTATAAGACTTTTTTTGCATTCAGTTAAGAGTTGTTGTAAAGAAGTTTTTGTATGTTGAATTTGAGTGTCAGTTTGTTGAAATGCTTGTTTGTGTAACTTGAAAAAATATAGTTGTTTTTTGTAAATTAAGTGTCCCAAGAATCTCAAAATGACATTTTAATAATAACCTACATATTTATTGTGTTGCAGATTGAGTGACCATGTAGAAGATAAATCTAAACTGCCCATTCTCATTTTCCCAGAAGGTGAGTTGGTTCACTGATCTGGTACAGATAGGAAGATTTCATAATCACACTGTATCATGTAGTTTTCTTAAAAAAACAAAACATAAGTCTTCATTTATTTTTTATAAATACTCTAAATCCCCAGGTACCTGCATTAACAACACATCAGTTATGATGTTTAAGAAGGGCAGTTTTGATATTGGTGCAAAAGTCTACCCTGTGGCCATTAAGGTGAGCCTTTTTTTTTATTTTGTGAGATTTTATTTTGACCTGCTACATCTTATTTTAACCATCAACAGTTCGTTCAAAATAATACTTGTCTTGATTATTCATTGTGGTGTGTTTGATCCTCTCAGTATGACCCCCGATTTGGAGACGCCTTCTGGAACAGCAGCAAGTTTGGAATGGTGAACTACCTGTTACGTATGATGAGCAGCTGGGCCATCGTCTGCAGTGTGTGGTACCTTCCTCCCATGTCTAGAGAGGTGAGACTCCATGGTTAACTCCAGGCTTCACAACAGCTTATTTTGTCTATGATGGATCAAACAATCAACGTATTAGCAGAGCTAATCGTTTTGTTGCATTCAACACTTTACAGTTGATAATAGCTATGCCGTTATGTATTTGTTATGACCACTTGTTTGCCTGTGTTATATGTATTCCAATCTTCTCCAACAGGAGGATGAGGATGCTGTACAGTTTGCCAATCGTGTAAAGGCAGCCATAGCCAGGCAAGGCGGACTGGTCGACCTCCTGTGGTAAGATAACACCTATTCAGCTCAATGGTTTCTACCACCTTCACATATTGAAATGGGGTTGTATATATACTCCTGTGTTCCTTGAGGTGAAATTATTATTTTTGTGAATGGAGTCTGGTGGCTTTGAAGAGAGCGATATAACTGCTCGGATCCGAACTAACATGGTGTCCACACAGCAGTACATTGCTAAGCGTCCGTGCCGGTACTCCTGTCTGCATCTCCGAACCAGGAGCATGCAGACCGCCATCTAAGTTACTGTATGTAACGTTAATACACTGACTTAATACACTGACTATAAGGCTGTATACAGTATGTACTGTATATGTAGCAGCGTCATTATGCAGAAACCTACGTCAGGTCACGGAACACCACTAGGAAGCTACAGAATGATATAAAAACCTAAAAAAAAAAAAA
>CAKAOH010023010.1:0-25748 GCA_916701665.1 Sebastiscus tertius
ATATACTTTAAAAAAAAAAAAAAAAAAAAATCTTTGTCATTTCTGCACTGCAATTTCTTGATTCAATCATAGTTTTTGACAGATTGCCGTGATGCAACTCAGAAATGTTAAAAGTAAACACTTTGACATCCAGGCAGTGACCAAGTTAACCAAGTAAATGGTGGCTCTAGTCTACATCTGTATCTCCCTGAGCTGTAGAGGCGAAAGATTCAATTATCTCACGTTCCCATTATCTCACTTTGAGTCTCTATGGATGGTTAAAATAGACGCCACTGTGTCCTGGTGGAGTAGTACAATCTTGACAAGGGTTTGCTGCTAAATCTGGTGTGTGTCGGTGTCAGTGAAGGGCACACTATTAAATGTTTAACTTGGCTGCATACATACATACATACATAGAACTTCAACAAGTTAAGATCACCAGGGACATTTTGGCACATCCCAAATCATTGGAAGATGGGCAATTATGTTAGCTATAATGTACAAGAGAGTTTGTTTACTGCAACAACGGCTAAACTGTCTTGTTCTCTTAGTTACATAAGTCCTGTGTGCAGTATTACATTGAGTATGATTCAGTACCTGTTTCCTACTTTGATATGTCTCAGACGTTCCTGTTGGCTGAAGAGTACCACCGTGAGTCCATGCTGGTCCAGTGGGAGCAGGTGAAGCAGAGAGTGTTGCACACACTACTCGGAGCAGGAGAGGACGCACTGGACTTCAGTCAAGATGTCGAGGTACAGGAAATGCAACACAGAGCTGCTTTAAGAAGGACCTCCACAGTTCAAGGGGAGACAACTTAAAAACAAAGTATCTGCGCCTCCAAGAGAAACTGTCTCAGTCTGCTAGACACCTCAGAGATAACACTGTTTTACCTAATGGGAAAGCTAATTTTGCAGAACACTTGCTGCTGGGACTATTGAGGTTTACATTCCTTGCTAAAAGTTGATATATTTTATGGTAATGAGAGTATATTATATCGTTAAATCAGCTAATTTGAAGTTGCCCCATGGACCGGATCTGCACAGGCCCTCCTCCACTTGACTGGATCTGTCATAGAGAATGAATAAGTTTCCTAAAAGAAGATGCAGGTCCACCACTGTTTCTTTTTAATAATGAAGAGGCCAGAGGAAATGTCTATTTCTGGCCTTTCCTCATGTTTCGGAAGATTGAGATTACAGATTTCACTTCCTGAGCGAGTCTGTTTTCTACCCTCTGATATTTTATACTTAAAGAGCTCGGTTCTAACTTTTTTAAAATCAGTCTCAGCTACACTACAACATAGTGGATTTATCAAACACTGGTGACCTTGTTGTGGACTGTGTAGAAAAGATTGATATACCAATATTAGGGTTGTAACGATACATCGATCTGGATTGACATATTCAATAACGATTCAATATCATCGATACCATCATCATCTCTAAGACACACCCTTATTTTGAAATTTCCATGGCACTTCTGAGTCACCATTAATAGATTTGTCAAATCATGTTTTTAGTTGCTTTTTGTGAGTTGATTGTGTTAAATGGGCATATGATATTGTCTCATGTCAATAGCAGGTCCCTGAATTGAAGCGAATCAAAATCATGTCACGTCAGACTTAGTGATATCAGCAAATATCGTTTTGTTGTCCAATGAATCGATTTATAATATCATATTGTGATGAAACTTGTGATTTACACCCCTAATTAATATTACATTATCTCATGATGTACAAAAATCATTGAGCAACACCGTCATTTCTTTTCCAATTAATTTAGTCACATACACAAAAAAGCATCTATATATTGTAATGTATTTTAACTTCTTGGACTGAATATGTCTACTTTAAAGCAAGTCTCCAGTCTCTCAAGCAGATTTCTTGACACTGTGTACTCGTAGCTGTCTACCCACTCGTCCAAACTAACCAGAATAACTGTTTCATCTGAGACTCATAGACACTATTTTTATCTTGTCCCTGAATAAAGTAAAATACTTTCATCCTGTGTGTCATCCTGCGGGGAGCCTATCCCAGCATGCATTGGGCAACAGACACGGAAACACTGTGGTCCTTCTATCTGAGCTGGAAAGACTCTCAAAACGCAGAATAGTCAGTATGAAAAAAGAGGATTAATTTACAATGCTAATTGATTGTCACATTAGACACAATTGACAGTTTCATCGGTACATGACTGTCGTTTCTGTTGTTTCTAGATTTATTGAACTTCCTTTTAGAAATGTTACTTGCTTGTGTGCAGTTGATTTATTACGCCATCTGCTACCTCTCTGTTTATTGTAGCCCAGCTTTGTGAGTGAAGTGACAGCTCCGGGAAGGAGTGCGTTGGACAGCGTGGAGGTGGCCTATGGACGACAGGTGAGTCGCTGTCAGTCTTATCATTTTGTTGTACACCAAAGCTCCAGGTGAGGTATGAATTTAAAGGAAAACATTGTCATAGTTAGTTAATATAGTGAAAGTGATTATATATCTGGCTGTGATAGCTTTAGTTTCATCTATAAAATGAATTTGCTGTAGAACACAGATATTTTCATGCCAACATAACTGTGTTGATACTTAAATCTAAAGAAAAGCCACCTCTTGAATTGACCGTTGTGAGTTGAACACAGATTTGTAAGTGAGTCTGTTTGTGATGCCCTCTGTCCGTTCGCTCAGTTAAAATGGGGTCACAGCCAGACAGGAAGTGGCAGATCAAACATATTGATTGATTGGGCGTTAGAGGGGGTCTCTGGGTAATTCTCTCTCTCTCACTCTGTCTCTGTGTCTCTCTACCGTCCCTCCTCCCTCATCATCCAGTCTGACCTTCTCTTTCTCTCTCTGTTTTTTCTCTGATCCGCTACACGACGTAGTACTTTAAACGCGGCTTTTCCTCCCACCATGTGTCGACACATTGCGTGCGGCGTCATTTGTCTAGTTTTTGTTATCCTCTTTAATGACCTTTTAAACATTCTGATCCTTTTTTTCTTGTTTTTTGTTGTGAACCATTTCACTCGATGGACATAGTGTTTGCTTTTACTTTTGTAAGCTGAGGATGGAGTTGTAGGTCGATTTAATGTTTTAAACATTCATTTGCAAATGTAGAAATTTAACCTGAAAATTTTGCATTTGACAATATGGGGAGCTTATTGCCAATAAACTTTTTTTTCTTTTTTGTCTTTCTCTCCCTTTACCACCACCTCTTCCTCCTCCAGATTTACATTTTCAATGAGAAGATAGTGAATGGTCACATTCAGCCTAACCTGGGAGACTTATGTGCTTCTGTAGCAGAAAGCCTGGATGACAAGGTAAGAACATTTGCTATCACCATGAAATTGTTATTTTCAGATTAAATTATTTTGTCCTCTACAAAGATATATGTTCATTTTACTCTGGCAGCCAATATGCATTCTGTTTTCTCTATACAGTACATGCCATTATGTAACTGTGACTGTCGCCCTCTCTCTAACCCTCCAGAATGTATCAGACATGTGGCTGATGGTGAAGCAAATGACAGATGTGTTGCTGGTTCCAGCCAAAGACACTCTCAAGAGTCGCACCTCTGTTGAAATGCAAATGGCCTTCGTACGCCAGGCGCTCAGCTTCCTAGAGAACAGGTAACTGTGTTTATTTTTGTTTTTCTAAAGTGCAGTGGTTGGTGTTGTTTTTGAAGATGTTAAGCTCTTCGTGGATCCAAGTTAGCACTGGACATAGAGTAGTTTAAATTTCAGCGAAACTGCACCATGATGATTAACTATGTGTGTGTCTCCTCTCCCCAGTTATAAAAACTACACCATGGTGACGGTGTTTGGGAACCTCCATCAGGCCCAACTAGGAGGAGTGCCAGGAACATACCAACTAGTCCGCAGCTTCCTCAACATTAAACTACCTGGGCCCTTGCCTGGCATGCAGGTAACACACACACATTTTGAATGTTTTTTTCAAATCTGCCAATTATATTACAAATATAGAGAGGGCCCTATTTTAACGATCTATAGCGCATGGCACAATTGCATTTAGGGCGTGTCCAACTCCACTTTTGCTCGTTAAGCGGCGCATAATCTGGGCGCAAAGTAAGGAGCAAGGGGCAAAGGGGTTGTATTTAGTCTCTTAATTAATTATAGGTGTGTTTTGAGCGGAACAGGAATCAAACCAATCAGATCGTCATCTCCCCCATTCCCTTTAAAGGCCAGGTGCGCCTGCACATTGGTGCATTGCTATTTAAATGGCTCTTGCGCAAAGTGAAAGTGCACGAGCAGATGTACAGTATGTGGTCCTTGGCCGGTGGACCATCTGCGGTCTCCCAATCCTCAACAATTCCGTTTGACTGCATATGAGCAAATGCACCGATAACCTATTTAATGGTGCAGGCGGCATGGGGGGCAAAATTCATTATATGATAATGGGCTCCGGAGATGCTTTACAGGGTTGCCGTCAGTCACTGTCTTGGGAGGCGGTGCGTAACGCACAGATCCATCAACCTCAAAACGCTGCCGTTTAGGGGGAAAGGGCCCGCAAACTTTGACATAGCCTATGTCTACACTCTTGCACACACAGAGGGATGATGAGAGTAGACTCCACAGAGGCTTGTGTGCACCATAATCTCTCTGGTCACGCTGTCAGTGACCGTAGGAGCGCTGAGAGTGTGCTGCAGGTTGAGCAATACAGAATGCTTAGAGCCATACTTCATTATATTCCATTATATTTTGAATTGTCACCTGCCGCCTGAATTTAATGTTTTCCTTAACATGAATAAAAACATTGGTCCTTTGCGCCGGGTTTTGGATAGGGCCCTGAATCTCCTTTTTAAATTTTTGGTAAACCTGCCAAAAATTTGGCTTAAAATAACACTCCAACAGTTCGACTGTTCAGCTAATTCTCACTGATATTTGAAACCAGGAACTGTTACTGCTTAGTGCAGGCTTAATTTATGTGCAGGTCAAAAACTAAAATGGGGTCAGAATCTTTATTTGAAATGAGCCTGTGGAATATTGTCACCACTGTATTAAATGTCTTTGTGTGCTACAGGATGGTGAGATAGAGGGCCATCCAGTGTGGGCTGTGATCTACTACTGTCTACGTTGTGGAGATCTGAATGCAGCCATGCAGGTTGTGAACAGAGTGCAGCATCAACTAGGAGACTTCAAGAGCTGGTTTCAGGAGTACATGAACAGCCCTGACAGACGGTGAGAACACCTCAGCTCCTTGTCTTCATGTATTTGTATGTGTCGAGATGCCCCATAGAGGTCAAGGAAGGTCAAACTGTATCGTCATTTATGTCTCTTGATCTCTTCCCTTCAGCCTTTCCCCAACTTCAGAGAACAAGCTTCGTCTCCACTACCGCAGAGTGCTGAGGAACAGCGCCGACCCCTACAAGAGAGCCGTCTACTGCCTGATCGGTAAATGTGACATCAGTGATAACCACGGAGAGGTGGCAGACAAGACTGAAGACTACCTCTGGCTTAAGGTACAGATTACTTTTTGCTTTATTTTGATATAAAGCATTAGCACACTGGCCAGAGGAGAAGCTGGCCCAGTTAATGGTCATCATTAAAAGTTCCTGGGCTTTACTCTTGGCAATCCTTGGGACTCGTGTGGGTCATTTACTGTCTTATTGTATGCTGTTTTTTTAGTAAAGCCGTCCTCCTTTGACCCAAAGTTGTGTATTTTTACTTAGTGTGTACCGTGTTTTGTCCCTGCAGTTGAACCAGGTGTGTTTTGATGATGACGGCAGCAGCTCTCCTCAGGACAGACTGACCCTGCCACAGCTGCAGAAACAGCTGCTGGAGGACTATGGTATGGAAATGCGTTTCTGTTTCAGCTCTACAAATGACCACAAATATTTAAACTTTAGTTTCTCGACAATTGTGATACATCACTTGTGTCTCCCCACCTACCTCCATTCCATTTCCATTATCTTTTCCTACTCGAGAAGCTGTTGCAGAGAGGGCGCACAGGCACAGATGTGTATGCATGCTATGTGTTCCCTGTGGAACAGACTTTCCTTTGGTTACCTTTGGCTCATTGCCTCATATGCCAGATTGTAATATGACTACAACAATATCTGTACATTGTTTAGAAATGGGAGCAGCTTGCCGCTAAGGTTTTATTACCTTCTGTTTTAACTCAACTCAGAGTATCGATCTGAACCCAGGGCTCGGTTTTTCTCTCTGGAAGTAATTTTCCTTACTGTAAATTCAAGTGGGCAACCTTCGGTTCTAAGAAGTGAAGTCAATGTGGAAGTGCCTTAAACTTGCATTCTTTCTAATAGCCAGCAGGGGGCAACTTCTCTGGTTGCAAAAAGAAGTCTGATTGTATAGAAGTCTATGAGAAAATGAGCCTACTTCTCTTGATTTATTACCTCAGTAAACATTGTAAACATGAGTTTATGGTCTCTATCGCTAGCTTCAAGTCTTCTTCAATACAGCATGATGTTCATTTAGTAAATTATGGTCCCATTTAGATTAAAATAGACGATAAAGCAGGGTATGCTTTTGTCCGGTCAAGGAGTTGTCTTTAACCCTTTCATATTGTGTTTCCAGTTCATGTAAGTTAATTGTAACATTTGGTCGCCTAAAAATGTCTGATTCAACATTCGGTTGTACTTAGCTCCACCCTCTCGAGTTATTCTGGTTGCAAAAAAACAAGATGGCGACGGCCAAAATGCTGAACTCAAGGCCTCCAATGGGTGACACGGTGACTACGTTCACTTCTTATATACAGTCTATGGTAAATTAAATTCTCATTTGAAAGTTTTCTTTGAATGATAACCTCAATGTTCGTCAACTGAGAAACACATGGATAATTTAACAGCACTTAAGCTAACGGCAATGAATATTTCAGCTTAATTTCTGGACAAAATCATGTTCATCATTAGTTTGGTTTGGTGAACAGCTTTAAACACAACAGTACCCATGAGTCTCAGCAACTGTTGCTAAGAACAACAAGCCAGCCAGAAGAGTGACTCAGAGCAGTAGCAAATTCTGAACCATTTGCCATAGTAGACGGGAACAAAAGTTCATGAGTTTGTGGGAAAATGAGCCAGAATCTTGTTTGTGAATTGATTTTTAAACTGTCAAATGTGGAATTAGCAATTTTTCTTCTTTTGTACTTATGATTTAGCCAGGAGAGTTTCTTGTTTGGAAGTGCTACTACTGCCAGTCACCTGCTGCCTGTGCAGAAAATTTAATAACGCCTCCCGCTTCATCTCTCTATAGGTTTTATCAAATGCCTTCAGTGCAGTAAAAAGAAAAGCTGCAGCTTTAACTCTCGTTCAACCATGCTTCCTCTTGGCTGCATCGCAGTGCTTCCCTGATCGCTCTGATGTCTCAACCCAATGAATATTACAAGAGGGGACAAGGAGCACACTTTTGGATAGTCTCTCCAGTCTTCTCGAAGGCATTCATAGTTTAGCACATGGGAATTTTTTATTTTTTTTTGTGTGTAAGCTGAAAATCCCAAGGATTTTATTTGTCACATACTCAACATATCTCGACATTGCGCAGTGAAACGCTTGTTTGCCTTCTCCAGTACTGTTCTTGAAATATAAATATAAAATTACAATAAGTACAACCATACAATATATACAACAAAGACTAGAGACCATCTTGAGATGGGATCACACAAGCCGTAATGCCAAATTGGGCCAGGGGCGTAAAGCGGGGGGAGCAATGGCCACCTCCTCACTTCCTTACCCCCCCTACTTATGGCACCCTTGCTTGGGCCACACCCATCTTAGAACTCATCCTTCATTTTGATCATGATAACTCACACACAGACTCACAAGGTGAAAACAATACTAGCATCACTGCAGAAAGAAAATATATACAACAAAGTTCAACGTTCAAATCCAGTATATGTTTTCACTTCAGCACACCTGCTCAATCACTGCAGGAAGTGGGAGTGCTTGTCAGATTGTTTTTGATACTTA
Source organism: Sebastiscus tertius (assembly GCA_916701665.1). Classification (NCBI taxonomy): domain Eukaryota; kingdom Metazoa; phylum Chordata; class Actinopteri; order Perciformes; family Sebastidae; genus Sebastiscus; species Sebastiscus tertius. The sequence continues at coordinate 7,899 of CAKAOH010023010.1, forward strand.
CAAACAGAACAAAAAAAAACAAAACGCAAATGACGTCGGGCTCTGAGTTGAAGTTTTTTAACTCGAGGTGTTCAGTGTGCTCCTAACAAAACGTGAGGCGCGTTGAGCGTAAAAGCGCGAGGCACTCAGCAACGCAAAAGCAGAGAGCAAAAAGCTTCACTCTCATTGAAAACAATTCCAAAAAGCCGCCCCAGGCTGGTAAAAAGCACTCCGTCTGATCGGGGCCTTAAACACCCACATGCCCCCTGATACACCAAAAAGGGGAGCGTAGGGGCATTGGGCCTTTTTCTCCCACAGATTGAGTAAGCACAGTTTTGTCCTCTGGGTGTTGCCTTCTCCACGGGCCGACCCTGCTCCGTTCAGATAAGACCGCACTCTTTTCCTCTCTCAGTGGCCCTCACCCTCTCCCATTTCCCCCTCTCCCACTCTCTCTCTCTGCTCGTTGGGAAGTACAGCCTGGAGCCTCATTCTGTTTTCTCTCATGCTGCTCAGCTCCTTCGCTTGTCTGGCACGGTGTTCCTTGTTGTCCTCCATCTTGCTTCACAGCGGGACTTAAAGCCCAAAGCCTCTCTTCATTTCTCTCACATACTGCCAGTGCTCGCCAGCCTCGTCTGTTCTCTGTTTCTCTGTCCTTCGCTTGCTGCATCTCTGTCCTCTCCTTTCATCCTTTATCCCTGTTTCTCCTTGCACCTGTGCTGCCGTTTCCCCTCTGTCCTCCCACTGCTTCCTGTCCTCTTTTTACATGTTCCATCCTTGCATGTGCATTTGTTCTTTCTCATTTCTTGTTTGCACAATCTGCTGCAGCCCCCCCTCCACCCTCACACCCACACTCTTATCTCCCCTCCTTCGTCCTTTTTCTCCTCTCCATCGCTCTCTCCCTCTCTTCTTCTCTCATGCGCTTTCCCTTTTTGAACTAAAGTGCTGTAAGTCTGAGATAAGGCTATAAAATGGCTGACATGGTCCACCCTGTTCTACTCCTCAAACTTTCAGCCAGCAAGAGGATTAAGGATTATAATTAAAAAGTAAACTTGATGACTAAGTACCTGCACTTGACAGAATGTTTTTCAAATTCTTACATGTTAGTTGCCATGACAGCTGTCAGAAATTGTCGTAGCATGACGGCAAGTTAAACTGGTGCCATTATAGTTTAATACATTAAAATAAATTCAATAATGACATTAGAAGAGTTTCTATAGCAACTGTCAGATATACAGTATATGTGATTTCAATTATTTTGACAGTGCTTGATTGACAGGTCCCTTCCCACTCCCGTTGAGCTTTGTTTAGCGACTTTAAGGGCGAGACAAATTACACATTTATTATTCTTATTAATACACAGAGTCCGGTGACCTCGCATAATTCCCAGCATACAGTAGCTCCGCCCCCCCTTCAACCTGAGGAGAGGTCTAATCAGAATAACTGAAAACGCCTGTGTGGATGTGCAGGGTGTTTAAATCTAGTTTTGTCCCAATACCACAACTCTAGTAAGTTTAATAAGCAGTAAAAAAAAAAAAGTAGGACCATGTCAACCTAATGTCCCCAGTTGGAGTCCGATCCAGCTGATGACCCCTGTTGCAAGTCATCCCTGCCCACTATCCCCCTTATTTCCTGTCATCTCTCAACTCTCACTATAAATACAAAAATGATGATGTCTTAGATGTCATTTTGCGAAAGCATCAAAGTGACTATCTAATTTGTTGCAGAATAAAGTAGAATTGAAGTTTTGGCCATCGTGACAAGTTGTGACAGCACTTATCTCATTTTCATTATCAGTTTTGTTTCCCCCCCGTGTCTCATCAAACTCTTTGCTTTGTCTTTTGTCCAAAAAGGGAAGTGCTATTGTTAGTTTGTTTTTGGCAGTTAAATTTAAAGCGGCAGTTGGTCATTTTTTTTTTTTACAGTTTCTCAATTATTCAAAAGAAAGAAATTAATGTTTGCACTTGGTAGTCTTATGCCTTATTTAGACGGGTTTGTGCAGGATGTCCAGTGTTGCGCTAGTGACGATCTGCAGCGTTTTAACTCCACCTTCTAGTATCGGCTCAGCTCACGATGGTACCAAAAAAGGTATCCACAACTTTTTCTAATGGAAAACCAAAAGAGAGTGAATCGAGTTGAGTAGAGCCGTGCTGTACCATGCAGTGGAAATGCAGCAAAAGATAAGAAAAGTAGAGACTCACAAATGACTCTCAAAAGTGTGCTAACACATGTGACATTAGAGGTGCAACCTCTTTCCAGCATGAAATTACATGCCGGTTTAAGTAATGCAGAAATACGTTATGATTTTTTTTTCGGTGCCATCTAAACCAACCTCCTCTCTCTCATCTTTTGCCCAACAGGAGAGTCCCATTTCTCTGCGAGCCAGCAGCCCTTCCTCTATTTCCAGGTGTTGTTCCTGACAGCTCAGTTTGAGGCGGCGGTGGCTTTCTTGTTTCGTGTTGAGAGACTTCGGAGTCACGCCGTACATGTGGCGTTGGTCCTGTACGAGCTACGGCTGCTGCTGAAGTCGTCTGGCCAAAGTGCTCAGCTGTGTGAGTGTATTCACCTTTATTTCCTCGGGCGGTTGCAGACATTTGAGGAAGACATTTTTAGTTAAACAAGATGTGTTCACCCGTTCTCTGTAGTGAGCCAGGAGCCCGGCGACCCTCCCATGGTACGCCGCCTCAACTTTATCCGTCTGCTCATGTTGTACACTCGCAAGTTTGAGTCCACTGATCCACGGGAAGCCCTGCAGTACTTCTACTTCTTACGGTAAGTAATCCTACACTGTCACAATCAGATGAACACCCTGTATTGGGATTTTATGACCCTGTACTATACAGAGAGTTGGTAAAGGGAGAGGAGGATGTGTGACAAATATTATGAGTCAGATTCAGCTATTGCTCCTATCTAGTGATGTTCACCACAGTGCCTCTATTTTCTAATTCCTAATGTCTGTCGTTCTTATCTGCAGCAATGAGAAAGACAGCCAGGGAGAAAACATGTTCATGCGCTGTGTCAGTGAACTTGTGATTGAGAGTCGAGAGGTGAGTGACCCGCATTTATACAGAGACCCTCTTGGAAAACATTATTTAGGAAAATCTAATTTTACAAAGAATTTAATTTGGTTGTATTACATCTGTTGTTACCTTCTGCAAACATATAGAGTAAATATTAAAAAAAAATAACGATCAACTTCCTTTGGTTTTGAATATTTTTTAACAGACATGGATTACACCTCTCTTACCAGAAGTAGCCACTGGATGCACGTTCTGCATTGACTGACACTGTTTTTGCACTTAATGGACTTTGACTATAGTTAAACAAACCACTACTCTCTCCTTGTTTAGGTTGAGTGGGATGTTTTGCTTTTTAGCTTTGTTAATATAAGGGGACAAAATCTAGTTTTGGAAAGACGAGCAATCCAGTAAAACATCCCAGAAGAAAGTGAATATGATGAACTTCATAATGTAGGATTTATTTCAGGGCTGTTGTACATAAAGGTGTACCTATTTTTATACTACAGTGTATACTTTACATGTTTTTGATATGGTATATTTGACTTTTTACAGTTTGACATGCTGTTGGGGAGATTAGAGAAGGACGGCAGTAGGAAGGTAAGAAGATTGAGTCTTTATCTATCTCTCCCTCTCATCTCTTCTGTGGTTGTTCATGCTTTTGCCTCACCTGCTCTCTAACTATGCCTTTCTCGTCTTCGTCCTCTGCTTCACGTTTATTCTGTCACTCTTTGCCTCTGCTCTATGTTGGGGGGGTTTCAGTCAGTCAGTCAGTCAGACAAGGACAGAAATCTTCCCTTTCTTCAACACGTCTATTGATGTTTTGAAACGCCCCATTTAACAGCACTTTGTTCCACTGTCGTGGATCAAAAAGCTCTTCACTCTTCGCTTCACTGTTGCCGTTGCTTCCAAAGATTTTTGATATTTCTCACCGTGCCTGCAGCACTCTACAAGGTGTGATGTTTGAGGGTATTTTATTCCCCTCAAATTCACATTGCTGTATATTTCCACCCACATGACAGACACACTGGGTGGCCTGTTTTGTCAGAGTCTTGTGAATTTACTAGGTGGGATTATATTTTACAGTATATGATCCTTAGATTTCCGTGTACAACACTACAGATGGCAGTTTGCTGGATTTGAGTATAGAGTACTCCAGGGATGACATGTTTTTGTAGGCCAACCAGGAAGTTAGCATTGAGTTTAAAAATACTGCTATTATATAGTGATGAAAGGTATGAATTGTAGTTTTGGACATACTGTAGATGTATTGTTTATAATTGCAAAAGTGTCTAGGCTGCACCTTTTAATAGAGCATAATTGGAAAATTACTCTTTGCAATTAATCTATCATCAAGCCAGAGCAATTTAGCCCAGCCCTTAAAGATTTTGATTAGAAGCCATTCTGGTGCAGCTACTGTCTGTCAGATGAAATGTAGCAGTGGTACGTGTTTTTGGTTTGATATGAAAATGTTGATGCTAATGGAATTTATTACAAAAATGTAAGTTCAATTGGATTTCGCTGGTGGTAACAAGCTGCAGTATGTGGCTGTTGGTGCCAGCCTGTCACTGGGAGCAAATCAAGGGCATGCTTGCTTTGGTAATGGTGATTATGAATATAGTTATATAGTTTTCTGACAGCAATTTTACCTTAACAGGATCCCACTTCATTTTTTGGAAAAAACAATCATTTAAATGCAATGCCATAGATGTTGATAGATCAGATGTCTGGTTATTACCTTGCATTTTGCTTTTGTTTGATGTATTCAATGCTTTTATTTGATCTCATGTTTGGTTGCTGGAAACCAACAACTCAAGGATGATCACCCTGACTGCTCTTCATCATCAGAACTGTAGTATTCTCAGTCTCACTCTTGATCTTCTCTCCTCCTCGTCCTCCCTCTAGCCTGGAGTCATAGACAAGTTCGCCGGGGACACCAGAGCCATCATCAGTAAAGTGGCTCTAGAGGCCGAGAACAAGGGCTTGTTTGAGGAGGCGGTCAAACTCTACGAGCTGGCCAAGGCGAGTAGACCTAGTGTCTCTGTGATCTCTGCATCCATATACTGCACTTGTATTTCTGCAAAGCTGCTGTCATCTGCAGCAGTTGGCTATGAGTCCCCTCACTGTCTCTTTCCATTCGTCTCTGTGTAGAACCCAGATAAGGTGTTGGAGTTGATGAACAGGCTGTTGAGTCCAGTCATCGCCCAGGTCAGCGCTCCTCAGTCCAACAAGGAGAGGCTAAAAAACACTGCAGTGGCTATTGCTGAGAGGTAAGAACACACACACCATGTACTAATCTAAATCTAGGGATGCATCGATACCGGATCGGATATCGGGCCAATACTGACTCAAATAGCTGGATCGGATATCAGTGACAATGGGGCCGATCTGTTCAATTCAATTTTATGTTTATATAATATACACATTATATACTGTAATTTTAATTCCGGTTTAAGTTTTGACAAATTTGTCACTACATTAAAAAGATTTACACTTGAATTGTAATTTCGAAGATTTTTTTTACCAAGTTGCTGGTGTACGATTTATCATTTTGATAATAAAGAACAATTAAATATATTTATATACATGTATTTATTGGTCACATTTTGTTTTACAAAGTTCGGAAAGCGATGTTTAAGTCAACCCAGATGTTGCCTTATACATAAATGAATGAACCCAGTCACTTCCAAACAGTGAGGTATAAAGCTGATTAATTAAACACTGGTATGGGATTGAACTTGGTATCGGCAGATACCCAAAGCCCAGGTATCGCTATCGGTATCAGGACTGAAAAAGTCAGTGCAACCCTATTTAAATCTAATCAAGAGCATCATATAAAAACAGAATCATTTCCTCTTTCCGTTGCAGGTATCGTGCTCAGGGCATAGCAGGAGATAAGTCCGTCGATAGTACGTTCTACCTGCTGTTGGACCTGACGACGTTCTTCGATGAGTACCACGCGGGTCACGTTGACAGGGCCTACGACGTGAGTGCAACTCAACAGTTCCTATAAAGTAACATTTTGTCGCAGACCTAGTATGTGATACTATATTGAAGTGAAGATATTGTGTTGAATATGTGAAGGTCCTCTGTTAGCGTCGTCCCTCTTTGTGTTTCTCTATTAGGTGATGGAGCGTTTAAAGCTGCTTCCTCTCAGTCAGGACAGCGTGGAGGAGAGAGTGGCTGCTTTCAGGAACTTCAGCGACGAGGTGAGATCAAGATCGGAACGCTCAAACGGGACTTTCAGACTTTCTAACAACACGCAGCATTATTCTTATGTTCTTTCTAAAACGTGTCCTCTGTGTCCCCAGGTGCGCCACAACCTGTCTGAAGTGCTGTTGGCCACCATGAACATCCTGTTCACTCAGCACAAACGCCTGAAGGGGGCGCCAGCAGGCACCCCAGGAAGACCACAGAGGACCATAGAGGACAGAGACATGGTGAGAAGACGGACTCTGATCGAGCAGAGGGACAAACTGAAACAGCTTAAAGAGATGAATAGTATGGCTGTCGAAGCTAACGCGAAGCTGGTCAAAGACTAATTTCTTTAACGCAACTTGCGATTTTTAGGTTCGGGTTCAGTTTTAAAGCTAGATTGAAGATACTGGCATCATATGAAACTATAAAAATCTAAGGAATCCATTAGTACCAACCATGTCATTCATTCTGACTTGACTATGACTTTCCCCAAACTGCATGTGATTATCATAAAGTGGGCATGTCTGTAAAGGGGAGACTCGTGGGTACCCATAGAACCCATTTTCATTCACATATCTTGAGGTCAGAGGTCAAGGGACCCCTTTGAAAATGGCATGGCCAGTTTTTCCTCACCAAAATTTAGCGTAAGTTTGGGGAATTATTTAGCCTCCTTTGCGACTAGCTAGTAATGACATGGTTGGTACCAATGGATTCCTTAGGTTTTCTAGCTTTAAAACTGAGCCCGCTACAACCTCAAAATCGCAGGTTGCATTAAAGAAATTAGTGGCGTTACAACAAGTTTGCATTAACGCGTTATTATAGAGTTAACTTTGACAGCCCTAGTTTAGAATGAATATTCAAAGGTCAATTTTGGCAAATTTTGACAGCCCTAACCTGGAAAAAAATCACATAACACACTGTATACCAAAACATTTTTTTTTAAGGATCACTTCAATTTTGTTTTTTGTGTGACATTTTTAAATTGGAAAAATAAGCTTTTCATTGCCGTCTGTAGGAGAAAACATGTAATGTTTGTAAATTGAAACCTCCAACATATTTTTGGCATTTTTGTACTGCAGTTCCTTGTCACTAATATGCTGATATACTGTATGTCTGATGAGATTTACAGAAGCAGTCTCTTCTTACAGTGGCAGTATGTTAATGCTCTATGTGCCCTTCTTCTTATTCTTCTTCTTTTTCTACTTCTTCCAACAGCAACTCCGCAGCCAGGCCAGAGCCCTGATCACCTTTGCTGGTATGATTCCCTACAACATGGCCGGGGACACCAACGCAAGACTGGTGCAGATGGAATTACTGATGAACTGAGACCATGTCAACACACACACACACACACACACGCAACACATACAACACACACGTACAGCTACAATCAGAAACATTTTGGCTTTTGCAGACATATTCTCACACACACTCACATGTTTTTTTGTATAGAATCCTACATTCATCGTTGTGTTAACGAATACATCCTTATTTCACCCATTTGAGTTAATTGTTTGTTCTTTTTGTTCTGTTTATCCCTTTTTTCATTTTTGTTGTTTCATATTTGTGTCTTTGATGATTTGGAATTAAAAAAAAAAAATAAGTTTAAGTTGTCTTTTTATTTTAAACCACTAAATGTCCATTACATTTTCTTTTTTTCCCATTTAGCCTCATTTATATTTGTTTTAAATGATCATTGTTTTCACAGTAATTGTTCCATGTGCAGAGCAGTCTGATTGTCATAGCTGAAGGACAACAGTTCTGCATCTACTATGAAACTTAAGACTTGTAAATTGTCAATTCATGCACCTTTCAAATTGGACAGTTTATACATTTCTACTGATAAAATTAGCATTTGCAACATTGGGCTTAATATAATGTACAGAGCAAAGTCTCAAACATTGTCTGAGAGCTCAGAGCTCTTCTATCCAGAGTAAAGTGTTGATTGTTGTCAGTTTTAGATATTTCAGTTCCCTCTCGTTTAACATGAGCAAGTTACTGTCTACAATTCCTGGTCCTAAGTGTAGATCAGGCTGCCGCCCGCCATGTTGTTTCCACAGGCTGTAGTGCAGAATCTGTGACACGTCCTGTCCCCTGGCAGATGGTTGGTTGGCTTGAAGTCCACTGCAGGACTGGAGGGATATTTCTGCCTGTCTCTGTATCAGGAGGAGAGGGGGGGGATTTCTGGAAGGGAAGAGACATTTTTTAACACAAGCTGCAACACATTCCTCTTGATCAGTCATCAGGTTGTGGGCTGCAAGTTTTACATATCCTCTAAGAAAAGCTTGTTTTACTGAATTTATTACTGGATTGTCCCACAGTTTTGGCACTTTGTGTTTTTCCTGTTGAGAGGAATGCCCTCTTATTTGAAGTTTGCTGGATTTCATTGAACTCTAAACAGGTCCCTGCACTTCAACTGTTTCTGCTTGGAACTAGGATTTCTCAAAGTATAACTCTTAAAGAGGACCCGTTATACTAATTTTCAGGTTCATAGTTGTATTTGGAGTTTCTACTAGATCATGTTTACAGGCTTTAATGTTAAAAAAAACGCTTTATCTTTCTCATACCGGCTGTGCTGCAGCACCTCTTTACACTCTGTCTGAAACTGTCAGCTGGCCCACTCTGTTGTGATTGGTCAACCCGACCAAACTCTTCGGACTCCGCTCTAACTAGCTTTGTTTGAAGGCGTGCCAAACTAGCCGCTTGGCAGGTATTATGCAAATGCATTACTTGGTGACATCACCATGTTTCGGAAGAAAAGGCGGGACTTCAAGCAAGGCGTTTCAGGCAGTTCAGGAGCGGTGTTTCTGTGGGGGACTTTGGGCTTTGTAACTTTGCAGACCTTTATATGCCCAAAAAAATTACATAACACTAAGGAAAATGGGATAAACCACTAAAGCATAATAGGTCTTCTTTAAATGTGGCATTACCCAGCACACTGGACACTTTAGTAACCACAGGGAAACGCCCTATAATAACCACTTATAACAACACATTTGGAATCTAACTAAACACCCGAGAAAATGATCTACTAACAGCCTACCAATACATTTCGCAGCAAAACTGGCTTCGGCTGAGGTCTGCAAAGATAACCGAGCACATGCAAATCTTCGGAAACAATCACCCATCATCCCCTCTGTTAAATTTGTGGCCCACACTCTGTGTCCTTCAGTCTGGCCTGAGAGAACACAGATGGAGGCTCATTCTGTCTTGGCTGCTCCACATAACCGTACGGAGGTGTTGAGTTCATCCACGGCCACAGACAAGGCTGAGCCAAGCGCTAAGGAATCCATGCTGTTGTACTCAGATACACACCACTAACCCCTCCAACACTTAATAATAGGGACCGACAATCAGAAAATCACAGAGCAGCTATCCTCAACTAAAATCAGATGCTGATTAGCCACTCACAATGGGGTGCTGCAGAGACTCCTGACCATACGAGTTGTTCATCATCCTGTGGTCTTCCTAAGTGTGTGTGTGTGTTTTAATACATCCAGCAGCAGAAGACCTGCCTCTCGGGTGTGTGTGCCGCAGCTGGTGTTGTGAATCAGGCCGATGACAGACACCTCCTATAACCCGGCTATTTCACAACACCAGGGTGGCACCGCTCCACTGCCGACGAGACGAAGAACCCCTACACGATGCTGCTGAGGGATACCACGCAGAAATGTGTTGTATTTACATTTGTCAGTGTTCAGTGTGCACACACACACACAACTAAGGGTGCGTTTAAAAACCTGACTGTAAACTGTTATTTGTGTTTTTGTGTATGTGTGTGACGGGTCTGTCTGTTACACCTGACTTTAGAGCTTTTTCCACCCATTCATAACATCAATTTCAGTTTTTTTCCCCACTTCATGATTTGGACTCACATTCACTCAGATACCAGAACCACATACTGAATTAAATAATGTGAAGAGAAATTCTTCCTATTAAGACAGAACCGAACTAGAGTACATTCCCAGATGTAAAACACATTTTATAATCCCTTCTTTACAATCTTTCTTACCCCTTTTTTTTGTCAATAAATATTACCAATATTTTATCTATAGAGTTCTTCTATTGCTGTTTGGGTCCAAATCATGTGTGAAGTTTAGGTTGTAGCAAGCACAATAAAATAAGTTATCTTTCAATTTCAAAGAGAAAAAAATAGGCATTAAAAGAAATTGAAATTTATGATCAGTAATATAAAATGTACAATGTGCGTCATGAGGTTTCAATGGCGCGATTTAGCTGTTTATATGCTACTTAAAGCCAGTGGCAGACGGTGGAGTCTTGGTATGTGTGAACAGAAACCACCATATTATGCCTTTGTTGTGGATAATGTGACACTTCTGCATAGATTTGTGTTATAATTTACTATAGGCAACCAGTTGTCATGCTTCTCCATCCTTTGTGCAAACACCCTTTCCCATCTGAATGTTTGTAGACCGTTTTTTATATTCTTATATATATATATATTTGTATATTTTTTTACCATGAAGGATCTATCAAAGAAGGCGGGTACATTCTTGAGAGGGGAGCCATCACCAATAGAAAAGAAACAGATATTGTTATCTCGGGCCACTTCTGCTCTAAACCTACCTCATCAATCATGGTCCCTCCCTTATCAACAACTCATTCTGGCTCTGATCGGTCCCATCAAAGACAGATGGTCTGCACCCAAATAAGAGAGAGGCCTGCCTGCCTGGTGATGTCTGAGAATATTTGAGAGCGGCCTCCGGGTGTGACGAGTTGACACTGTAGGAAATACTGTGACCCACTTATGGCTTTCCCCTTAGGACAATGTTGTGCCCCCCGCTGTTGACCTGCTGACACTAAAAACCTGATTTTTATTCCTTATCTAACAAAATGTGTTTGCATGATTTAGTAGTGTGGGATCCAAAAGAATCCATCTTAGAGATTTCCCAAACCACTTAAACCTGCAGTAGGCAGAATGTTTTTGGCATCATTTGGCAAAAGTTTCATAATAACCTTTCAGCATATTGTAATTCAAGTGCTCCGAGAGAAAACTAGACTCCTGCACCTCCTCATGGTTCTCTTTTCAGGCTTTAAAAAATCTAGCTTGTGACGGGAGACTTCGGCCAATCACAGGTCATTTCAGAGAGAGAGCGTTCTTATTGGCTGTTCATTCAACGGAGGCAGCTGTCAATCACTCGTGAACTCTTGTAGTGTACTGTTTAGCTGTAAAATGAGAAAGTTTGCACCATCTAGTGGGCGGTGCTTGGTATTCACTCAACTGATCTCAACATGGCGGCCGGGTCACAACCTTTCTCATTTTACAGCTAAACAGTACACTACAAGATGTTTCTGAAAACATTTGAAGTGAGAAATAGGCATTACAGTGACAAAATATTGATTCATATTTGATCAGCGCCGCCTAGTTTGACCATTTGATCGGAGTTCGCGAGTGATTAACAGCTGCTCAGAGACGACAAGGCTCCAGCTCGGCTCTGATTGGTTGTTTTCCTCCAGTCTGTGAAATCTTGTAGATTCCATTAGGAGCAACGGAGGACACAGAGGAACAGGATTTTTTTTAGATTACCTATCTCATGCACTGCTGTCAGGATATAGGGACGTTTTAATCATATTTGCTCCAATTCGACCCACTGCAGCTAACGTAGTGGACATTTAAGCTTCATACTTCCTGTTTGATTGCAGTGCTATTTCACATGACCATACTAGAAGTGGTGATGGGGTACACTTTCTAAAAGCACTGAAGCACTTTGTGCTGACAACAGTGACACCCGGAGGAGACCCTTGGCATTTTATGTCTATTTAAGTCAAAACCCATTGATGAAACAAGACAAAATACAGGTTATGTAAGTGAACGCACCACTGTCATCTATGAAAGCTTGCAGAGGGCTGGTGCGGTTCCCTCAAAACACATTTGAATTGCTAACGGCTATGAGTTATGTCAAATCCTTCTTCCCTCCTTCCAGATTGATAAATTGAACGATTATTTTCACGGTAAAATTTCAGAAAACAGTGACAAACGCACATCAAATTTCCCAGAGAACAAAGTGGCGTTTTCAAATAGCTTGTTCTATCCAACCAACAGTCCAAAACACCCAAATATATAACTTACCGCAATATAGCCTAGAGAGAATCCTCACTATTGAGAAGCTGGAAAGGCCCCCAACAGGCCTTTCTCACAGCAGACATTTTGACTTGTCAAAAATAATAACACTAACGATGGCTCTGTTGTGTTCAGGTGTCCCAGTGAGAGTGACAGAGAGCGGGCATGCACAATACCAGGACCCTGAAATCAAAGCAGCTAAATGGAATTCAGCCATCATTAAATAAAGGTGAAAATAAATCCATGCATACCATTCAGGACCCGTAGGATGGTTCAAGATAAATCTGATGGGTCACTAGATGATTCATTTAGTTTTAATCGGGGCTGTCAATCGATTTAAATAGTTAATCGTGATTAAATGCAAATTAATCGCACATTTATCTGTTTAAAATGTAACTTAAAGGGAGATTTGTCAAGTATTTAATACTCCTATCAACGTGGGAGTGGACAGATATGCTTGCTTTATGCAAACGTATGTAGATATTTTTTATTGGAAATCAATTAACACAAAACAATGATAAATATTGTCCAGAAACCCTCACAGATACTGTGTTTAGCATCAAAAATATGCTCAAATCATAACATGGCAAACTCAAGCCCAACAGGCAACAACAGCTGTCAGTGTGTTGACTTGGCTATGACTTACCATAAAACAGCATGTGATTATCATAAAGTTGGCATGTTTGTAAAGGAGACTCGTGGGTACCCATAGAACCTACTTTCATTCACAGAACTTAAGGTCAGAGGTCAAGAGACTCCTTTAAAAATGGCTAAGTCAGTTTTTTTGCCAGAATGTAGCTTAAGTTTGAAGCGTCGTTTAGCCTCCTTCACAACAAGCTAGTATGACATGGTTGGTACCAATGGATTCCTTACATTTTTTTCTCAAGTTTCATATGCCAGTATCTTCACTCTAGCTTTAAAACCAAATGACGCATATGGGACAAGTTTTCTGCCGGTTTTAAAAAAAAAACAAAAAAAACCTTTGGTCAGCTCTCTTAGCACCACGAAGTAACAATGTTACAGTTGAGGGTCTTAACATGACCAAGTTAGATCTTCCAGCTGGGAAATCGATCTTCCCTTACTGAAAACTGCAGCCTTAACAAGAACTCCAGCTTTGTTTACTGCCTCCCTGTGAGAGGTGACCTTGGTCAGATGACTTTGCACTGCAGCAGGATCAGAAATCATAAAACCTCAGCTAATTTTATAGCCTACTGAGCCCTGAAACCCCATACACTGCTTCGACCACTTTAAACCCAAGACAGCACATCTGCATTAAGGAAACATGTTTATTTCAACACTGAAGACAAGTACAAAATACATAGTTTAGACATTTGCAACTGCAATTAATCAATCAAAGTAGTTGACCCCAGGCTCCATCACAAGGAGCAAGAGAGGAGAGTTGATGTTACAGGCTCCTCACTGACAGCAGGTGGTGTCGCACGTCTTCCCTTTGCACACGCAGCCAGAGGCACATTTAGTGCAGCCGGATGGGCAGCATGGGCAGCAGCCTGCAATAAGGAGGAATTGGTTAGTGCCTGAATTAACCCTGAATTCCAGGACATAAGACACTGAATATTTTAGGCAAAAACTGGTCAACTTGGTGGCATGAATTTTGAATTTACACTTTTTAGGTTGCAGCTCATTAAGCCAATAAGCCACCTGAGCTGCCTACATCAGAATCAGAATTGTGTTTATTGCCAGGTGTAAGAGGTATACACTAGGAATTTGTTTTGGTTATGTTGGTGCAGTCAAACAGTATAATAACAAGATAGATAAAAACGTTAGAATAAAATAAATACCAATATACAAAATAAGCTATAAACAAAAACATGTAAATCACATGTAAAAGATGAGAAAAAAAACAAAACAGGTGACACATTTTAAAAATTATACATCAATAGTAGGCTACCTTTACAGAGTGCTGAGGAAATATAATTGTAAGACTATAGCCTACTTAGTGGATTGGGGGGGAAATAAAAAAAAAAAACCGACTAAGCAATCAGTAGATGGGCCTATTGCATCCAATTCTCTGAATGGGTGAAAATCAAAATAACAATAAATTATTCTGGGCATGTAATCGACTTAAGGATGTAATTTGACTTACTCTTCTTGCAGGTGGTGCAGGAGCAGTTAGTGCAAGTGCAGGATCCACCGCAGCTGCAGGTTCCACCTGGAAAACACAATCAGGAAAAACACATCAGCTTGATATCGTAGTGTAACAAAACAGGCTATACAACAATGAGAACATGTTAAAAACCAAACATAACCGTGAACAAAGATCACTTACTCTTGGAGCAATCGCAAGGGTCCATGATGTTTCAGTAGATTTCTCTCGTCTTCTGTGTGAAGCAGCAGCAGCAGTGTGTCTCTGTCTCTGGTCTCAGGTGGATGAGTTGTTGTGGATTCCTCAGCATGGGCGGTCTCTTTTTATAGCGCGCTGGAGAACAACAGTACCGGGTGCAAACTGCGCCTTTCACGCAGCACGCAGGCACGTAGCAGATGATTACAAAGAGAGTTGTGCACACGACGTGTTGTTGGTTAACCAGCCAGGAGGAGCGAGACGAGAGCAGAGCAGAGATTCCCACACGAGGACGAGCTGATCATATGATGTGTAAACATTACATTAAAGTTTTCATGTTCAGGTATAGCGTATATGGAGGACATGAAACAGTCTCCTACTATTATAATTTTCTTTTTACATGTGTGTGGTCACTCAGAAGTGAATTACAGAGCAGAGGGGTTATATGGCAGAATAATAACATGCATTTTAATGAGGAAGCAGCTTTGCGCACGGATTTAGGAAATGAAAGTGGAGTATCGTGGAGGAATGCTGAGGTCAAGATGCATTCACGGGTGCAATAAAATGTGGGCGTTGTGGCCCCTCGGGAATGAAAAGGGTTTGGGCTGGTGCGCAAAATATTTAAAGTAGGCATATGTAAGATATTTATACTGAGGCTACTAAATGAAAGCTCATAATCGGTTTAAAAAAAGAGGTAAGAAAATGCAGCCTCTATGCTACACTTTATAGATAGATGGATAGATAGTAACTTCATTGATCCCGAGGGGAAATTCAAGTTTCCAGCATCACAGTTCCATAGTGCAAAAACATGTTAGTAAAAATGCAGTAAAAAAGTTAGTAGTGCGAATTACAAAGTACAAAAATAATATACCAGATATAAAAATACAAGATGAAGAGTCCTAGGTCTATTTGTTTTCTTCTTTTAAATTCGGTAGAACTATTTTCATATATGCTTAATTGATCAAATGGGAGTTGCAGTAGTTCAATTGTCTGCCTCTTTGTGTATTAGTGCATTTTACACATTTTTAATACCACTCTAATATAGTCTGCTTTATAGCCTATAGCCTATACCGAATTACATTTTTACACAATTATAATTCCCTCCCTTTATTCTGAAGCTCAGTAGTATTTCCGGAAACCTTGCCTCAAGATACAAAAAAAATAATAGTATCCCTTTACAATTTATTAATAGGCCTGTTAAATCGTTTTATCACGTTTTATTTTCTAGCTATACAGACCTTAATTAAGCTTTAGATATGTTGTCTTGATAATGGAAATGTCAATGTCATGGTGACGTTCAACTATTCAAGATGAACCATTAACCGTATAAGTCAGTCAATGAGATAAACATGCTCAGGGGCAGTTTTATTCCTCCATCACACGGTCCGTCTCCTCGGTGTGTTTTTTTGGGTCTGCACACGGTACAAACAAAACTGCACGCGGCCGCTTCATCCAGCAGTTTGTGAGCAAACCAAAGTAAACAGGCTATTGTAATATGCTGCCTTCACGTAAGGGGGGCTGTAGGAAATATCTAATTCACGAGTCTTTTTCTGCTTTATAGACTATACCTTAGAGGCCATATAAAATTATAAGCGAAGATATATCAATATAAGCATTATCACAACTTCCTGATGAAACTGAACAAGGTAGTCTGTGACGACAACGTTTGTAGCATATACTATAAGGCTATTAGTCTGTTGTTTTTAATCCTAGAGAGATAATTAGCCTACTAACCTCAGCAAAGAACACTACTGTAGGCTGTACTCTTATGTGGATGATTGTATGTTTATATATTCGTTTAGCGAGCACACATTTCCACAGTTTGGTGACTATTTACGGTCAATGCTCTCGGATGTTGGAGCTTTACGTTGGGAGCCTGAAGGCAGCATTGTCGCTTGTTTTGCGCTCACCACCGTCTGGATGCTCTGAGTGTTTTTCCACATAAATGAGCTGAGTAAAGAGCTGAGTCATTATGGATGGGACTGATGTGAATCACTGATTCTAACGAAGTGAAAGATTTAGAGCTGAGTGCAACTTTTCTAGAAGCAACTAGAATATGAATGAATAGAAAAGAAACACAAGACATGTGCTTCCTGGGATATATATATATATATATATATATATATACACACAGTATATTCAAGATTCAAGCTTCAAGATGTTTATTGTCATTAGTATATTGTCAATGTTATATTACAATCATAAAAGGAAATACTTTGTACAAGGCATATTAACAACATATACATATCAGGAAGTATGAATGTACATATATAATAAATACTTTGTACAAGGCATATTAACAACATATACAGGCATATTAAGAACATATACATTAAGAACATATACAGTATATACAGTATACGATATATGATTGAGGTACGTTTTGTGTGAGAAGGTGTCGTATGAATTATCTATTTAAAAGTCTGATTGCCTGGGGGAAAAAACTGCATACGGTGTATAATATATGTAGCCTATATTGTTAATGTCAATGTCTTGTTGAGTAGCCTCGGTCATAATAACCTTATACACCGAGCTTTGAGCCGGCCCATACAAGTTTTGTTGTGTAGACAAGCGGTGTTCAAACAGAGCTTTATTCTGAATTAAAAATAAGATCACACTTTCTCCAAAGATACAAAATTACACAGAAAAGTAAATGACACACGTACAAATGTCCACTCTAAGTAGTATAATACAATGAATCTTTATTGTCCACCAGTGTTGAAATTTGTCTTCCGCTCACCAAACACAATAAACAACAAGAACAAAAAAACTGACATTCAAAATCAGACAGCAATTAGTGAAAAACAGATACATAGACAGGTTATGTTACACATTAAAACAGTTCATGTCAGTGTCTGTATAGCTCAGACCTGCTCAGTCACTTTGTTGAGTTAAGAAAATTGATGGCATTATCACAATACAGTTTGGGTCACTGAACCAGACAGGAAGGTGAAAGGTTAAAACACTCTCAACAATAGTTTTGTACACTAATTCTAAAATCTGCTGACTGACATCGAGGCCACTAAGTTTCCTTAGAAGATAAAGTCGCTGTGAGCTTCTCTTGAAAATATACTCAGTATTTTCAGAGAAGCTCATCTGGGAGTCCAGAGCTGTACTGAGGTATTTAAAGTTATCTACAGTTTCAACATGTTGGCCATCAAGTGAATCTGTCTCTGTGTCCGGATGTTGTTTGACATGAGTCATTGTTTGTCTTAGCCACGTTGATATCTAGCTGGCTAGTGTGACATCATGTTTGAAGGGCTGTAGTGTGGGCCAGA